>JAGGAX010000008.1:0-97445 GCA_017657335.1 Termitomyces titanicus | reverse complement strand
TGCTGAAAAAGAGCCAAAAAAGCGTCACCTACCATAAAAGGCAAGTTCTTGGTCAGCATTCCCTTAATAGGAAGGTTCTTGGTCAGCCTTAGTCATCTTCGTCCCATTATAGTATCCCAAAACAATTTCTCACGCCCGTCGTCGCATTCTATATAGAAGATAGACCGTTGTCATCTGTTTGAACCGCCACTTCACCTCGGTACTTATATGCCTCGCCGTTAAACTCAACCTACACCGCCGGCGTTGCCGTCGTCAAGGGACACTTGGCGGAATCTCAGGAGAAACAAGAACTCATATATCTTCGAGAAACACTACCTCGTAAAAACTTATAAGGCTCAGAAGGTATCCAACGTCACCTTTGCGAATCGCGATGCAGTCGATGGTAGGTGTCCATTCCTCCCTATGGAGGATAATCGATAAACGGCTATACATAGTTCGCGTGGATTCACACCTGATTTTCGGCTGGGAGTTTGGTTACCCTCTCTGTTAAAACCCCCTGGAGCGTTCAGATCACGTACTGTAGATGCCTCCCTTAGGTCTTGCTTCACGATGCTCCCTGGCCCCTCTGTTCACGGAGACAGGCAATATGCCTTTCAAATCTCGACGGGTGCTTCTTGCCGTTAAGTACCTCCGATACCTGGTATCTCTCTCTGATCGGGAGTACGCGTCCTTGGCAATGAGGGACTCTGCTACGCTGGCGTCTAATGGAAAGGCATCATGGGTTGGCGATTTGACCAAGGTCCTTAAGTCTGTCCACTCCAGGTGGGGACCTTAAAGCTTAAGGTCCTGTGCCTACCCCGGTACATGTACATTGGAAGATCTACGGAATACCGAACTTGACGAGCTTGAGACTCGTTGTGCATTCTTCGACGGGTTCTTAATTCGTCCGTCAAGATGCACCTTCGTGTACGATTGGGAAACTCTGATCCTGCAACTGAGGTCTCTCATGTTCCGGGCATCTTCGCATTACGTGTTGCAGATAGCTATGTATATTGATTCGTATTGCACTGTCAATGTCTAAATACATTTTTCGTTGTTACATCGTCCATTTTTCATCTACCTTCCCCTTTACACGATCCGGCCAACGCATAGAATTACGCGTACTTTCATCCTTCGAAATTCGAATCTCTAGTTCTCGTTAACTTATCGTATGCCTGTCAGGAAAAGTGATCCTGACCATTGAGAGTTCACGTCTTTCCCATCGTAGTGTGAGATGGCTACCTTTTTAGAGTTACATATCAACATTGCTCCTGGTACCTTACGAGTTATGTGGTTTGAGGGGGGGAATCCGGCTGTTCGCACGCGGACCGCACCGGTACCAATCAACCAACTATGTTACATCTAGTACACGAAAGACAGGTCGGTACGGAACAGCTAATTTACTTTGTGGTATTGGGCGAGACGAGGTCTTCGAGCGGTCATGACTGACGAACAATCGCCACTAGACACCTTCCAACTCCTTTGCGGCAGTTTCGATTGTATCCTTTGATGGCGCATACTTCGATTTTTGACGTAATATCGCACCGTACCTTGGATGAAAATCAGATCTCTTGCGAGATGACAAGGAGGTTGCTTGCCTTTGGAGGACGAGAGGTATTGGTATCATAGCAACTGCGACAAATCCAAGGAGGGACGATGCCCATCTCGGGCCCAGGGTTGCGTACATCTTGGTGGAGAAGAGCTAGGGGAATAGTCAAAAACATAACACCAAAAAAGTGGCATCTACATACAGGAAAAGCAAATCCGCAGAGACTCCGTATGACAGTGGTGGATGCAATAGCCGATGCTGCCACTGAAAGATATGCGTCCACGATGTAATTAAACAAGCCCAGCTAAAGTGTAAATAAACGTAAGGGTAAGCGAGAACATTTGGATAGGAAACAGGCTGACGAAGATCCAGCAGATAGCGAAGCCCATCAGCAACCCAGATAACATAGGCACCCAGTATGAAATACTAGGAAATGATGACCATCTGTCCAAAAAGTCAGCCCAAGTGATTTTCTGGGTTGTCTGACTTGAGCTTACGCGAACCAAAAGAACGAAATTGCGAAAAGAGGTCCTGCTATGAGAGCTATATCCAGGCGGGCTTCCGGTGGCACGGGATTTGGCCGGTATCTCTTGACCAGTTGTTCGTATTTCGGGTTGATGATCAAGACATACTACGAAAATCATTTCAACCAGGTGTAAGCGAGGGATGTTAGGGAAAGATGACATACCAAGATTACAGCTACTGTTCCACCAATTGGTATTGGAATGAACATAAGGCTAGAAATTCCAGCATCGAAATTGTGACCCTTAGTGAAGACCACAGGATATGCCTGGAATAAAAGATATAGACAACCATAAACAAACTAATTCGCGAAAAGTTAAACGTTAGAAACTGACAGGGTTGGAAGGGAGATACGTACACTGATATACATAGTAAGCGCTATTAACATTGGCTCTTGGATGAAAATAATGAATGGCCGAGCAAGAACCTTTTCCGCTCGTTGCAGCGGAGACACTATATCTTTTTCCATTGGAGCGTAGAATCGGTCATCATGGGTTTCTTCGCGTTTCTTTTTCGCTTTTTGGGCGAGGAGGACAGGTCTGTCAGAACGTAAGCGTTGTGCACGACTACATGATATTCTCACTTACGCATAAGTCTCGGGCATCGTAAATATGATTAGCAACCAACAAAAACCGGCCTTGCACCTGATCAGCTACACAACAGCGTGAAGATGCGAGGCAGCCATACAAATAAGGCAAGAAGCCAGAACACCCATCGCCATGTTGTATGCTCCCCGAGGAATCCGGCAGCGGTTGGTCCCAAAGCAGGTCCTGCAAATGGTGCGACAGTAAAGATAGCAAGGGCCTTGCCTCTCGTTTCGGCCTCCCAAACGTCAGAGATTAATCCCCTGTAAAGCTGACTAAAGATTCAGCGACTATCAGAGTGACCACGGATACGCACCCAGAATTCGTTAAGGGGGCAGCAGCGAATACGCCACCCAGGAAGCGGAAAACAAGCATGGAGGCGGTGTTTTTGGCAACAGCTGCAGCCACCTGAAAAATCTAATACACAATCAATTTTTTAGAAATACACTTTGGACTAAGTGTTAACATACGGTGTATATGATGAAAGGATACACAAAAACAGGGCGACGTCCATACTGTTCCGACAGCGGTCCCCACAGAAGCGGCCTTCATACGAGCGGAGAGTCAGAATTTCGAGAAGCAGGAGGTTTTAACGCCGACTAAACAGACCCAACACAATATCCGGCGACAAATAGCGATATCAAGAGAACGCTTTCTATCTCTGACATTCGAAACTCCTTACCCAAAGGTCCGATAATTCCAGTAGCTAGATTAAATTGAATCATTGAGCGGGCATTGAAGTGAACCAACATACGCGATGAGCTGGCGAACGTTCTGTAGGCTTTCGTTATTAGTATAGTAAAAACAATACAATGTACAACGAATATCACGCGTTAAGAACGAGGAACCCGCTCGCCATAGTTAGATACCATCGTCGCAGTCTGGACCAATTCTAGGACGGCAAGGGTAAGGAAGAGATACTAAGCTCGATGCTCGTCAGATACCTTCGGGTCAGAAGGGTCAGAAGGATCAAAGTCGACCTGATAGATATCGGCGATGTCTTGGGGCTGCGATACTACCTTGTCACCTATAGAGAGGTTTAAAGCTCTGGAAGGTTCAACCATATCGCTGAGGCAGAAAGGGTGCCTGTCAGATGTAAACCTGACAAGCATTTCCATCAAACCAGTACCCGTTCATTCAACATTGCCGTCGCTTCCAACAAATGTCAAAAACGCCTTGTGCCATGCGCATATGTATATGGCGCTTATGGAAGAGGCATCATCCCCCACGGCCACCTGACTAATCACGTCCCTATCTATACGTACCATGGACTTTACTGAAATTTATAAACAGTCGTCCTCTCTCGTTGCTTTCAGCCCCGGAGCCCAGTTCATTCTCACCGCTATTGAGGATAGGCTCATTGTCAGGCGCACAGACACCCTTCAAATCGCGCGTACCTGGCTAATTGACGCGTCACAATCACCTACCCACGCGTCTCTTACAACCTTTAAAACAAAGCCGATTTCAGGATTAAATCCTAGTTCGATTCCGGAGGCATGGATTTCTCATTTAGGATGGTCCTGTGACTCTGAATTTATTCTTGCTGCCTGCGCTAAACGTGGAGTCGTCCATCTCAAAAAGTTACAAGACGAGGATTGGACAGGTCGGATAGATTGCGGAGCGGAAGGTATTCACTGCTTTCATCCTTCATTCTCATTGCTACGAGGTACTTTGTTAGGTATGGTGAAGGCTGAGTGGGCTCCCGACGGACGTACCATTCTGTGTTTCTCTGAGTGGGGTGTCAGTGGTTTTGCCTTTCTGTCTTGGAACCCGATCGCAACTTCATCTTCTTAGTTACGTGTCACCCTATGGTCGTTGATAAGAGGAACTGCTACTTATATCCAGTTCCCTGTGTATCCCGACAAAGGTATTCTATCGTGTTTGATGCACGTATATCAACATTGAACAATTTCAGGCTATGCGTTTCGTGCGGATGGACGATACTTTGTCCTGGCAGAGCGTCACAAGTCTAAGGAAACATTGGGGGTCTATGACGTTCTTGACTCTTACAAGTTGATCAGGGTGCGTGAATTACCTAAAGGTTCATCAGTGCAATATGATGAGGCAACACAGCACTTCCCACTTCCCACAGTTTCACTCTCATCTTTATCCCTATCCCCCACAGGTAACTATTTAGCAGTGTGGGAAGGCCCTTTAGAGGTTTGAAAGTTATCGACTGATACTTACAAGCCACTGAGATATCAATATTCAGTATAAGCTCTACATCTTAGATCTTGCCGGAAGTACTATTGCCACATTTTCTCCTAATCGTGATCCTGGTCTGGGAATTCGATGCATTGCATGGCATCCAAATGGTATGTTTCTCGCCGTAGGAGGATGGGATGATAAGGTGTGTGTAATCATGCCCGTCCTATATATATTTCGTGTTTCAGATACTCTAATAGATTCACATTTTGGACCACCTCTCTTGGTCACCAGCCGTCACTTTCGAATTGTCAAGTAGAGTGCCAAATGGCGTAGTATGCCTCTTTATATCTTGACCATAGATTTCATCTGTATTGATTCTGTCCTGAACTAGGTAGTCTGGCGAGAGCCTTCGAAGTGGCTTGAGACTACTGAAGGCCGAGGATTCCTTTCATGTACTGTGATCTATCACTCTGATACTATGTCTATTGAGGGCATAAAATAGATGAACGACTTCAAGGACCATACACAATCCCGCTCATAAGGGCCGATATCACCAAACCAAATCCAAAAAGTGGGACAGCACAGATGGAATGGAACGTCAACGGCAGTTTACTTTGTGTTCGACTTGGTAAACACCTTTTCTTCCCTCGTGTACCTTTCTGATCATCGATGTAGAAAACATGCCGACGGCTGTTCATATATTTGATTTTCCAACATCTTCGCAGAGTTTCAGCCCAAGGCTACGCTCTGTGCTTCTTCATGCTCAGCCTGTCCAGCACATACGCTGGAATCCTGTCCGTAAAGGCAATCTAGTTCTTTGCTGCGGAAGTTCCAGTGTCTATACATGGAGTAACGAGTGGGTAGGCGAGGGAGGGGAGGAAGAAGAGATGGCGGAGTGTATTGGTGTGCCAGCTAGTAAGGAAATTGCTATAGGGTGATATTTTTGACATTCACTCTCTTTCTACAGAGAAATTTGATGTTAGGGACGTCAAATGGGCACCCGATGGGAAAGGGTTTGTGTTGCTGGATAAAGACCAATACTGTTGTGCATTTGAAGTTGAAGAGGGGGATGAGCTCGCGCCAAATGTTGAGTCTTAGAACTCGCTTTTGGAACAACGGATATCAACGAATGAATGATTACGCATCTATACTTCCAGCAAGCTGAATTAGGAAGCGAAAACAAATTTAATGGTTTTACTTTGAAAAGGAGTACGTATGTATCGTAAGAGTTCAATAAGTAAGAGTTAATAATACGTTATGCGGCGGAGTTGCCAAAGGCATCGGACCAAGTCATTCTGGCACTGCATGCTACTCTGATAAAGCTCGACGTCACAACGATTCGGATAAGGTACATGCCAATCTAACTTCTTCAGTTTGCCGCACCAAAGTTCAAGGTGAAAACGTTAACGTTGTACAAACCCTTGGGTCCCACATCAGGGTCTTCCATTAATAATAGCATGAAAAATGATTAGTACTTATAAGTATGGCTCTCATCGCTGGATTACTCGCGAATGGACCACTCATTGTACAAAACGCTGAGAACCTCCCGAGGCTTTGATTACAGCTATCTTCATCTAGCACCTAAAGAATCAACCTTACTTCCCCTTTTGTTCTTGCACGACTTTCCCGTAACGTCTAGCATTTGGAGAGAGCAGGTCACCTACTTTGGTAATACACATGGCTTTCGTCTCATCATCCCAGACTTGCTTGGTTTCGGTGGCTCCTCCAAGCCCACAAATCCCGAGGCGTACAAGCCTACTCTAATCTGTCAAGATATCATTGACATCTTAGATGCCGAAGCGATAGATATAGCAGTTGTCATTGGTCATGGCATGTTCGTCGCAGTCAAACATCTCGGAGACAGAACCACTCAGTTCGCTTCTCAGAGGTTCAAAAATTGCTTCACGACTCGCTAATTTATACGATAAACGGTTCCGGGGTTATGCCTTTCTCGCTGCCCCATACTCTGCGCCGAGACCAAATCAGAAGATAGAAGACACAGCCGTAGCGGTAATGGCAATTCTCTGGAACACTTGATTTTTCTGCTTAATTCTTTTCAGACGAAAAGAATGTGTGGATATGAGCTGTGTGGTCATATTCTATTCTTTGCTGAAGAAGATTCTGTAAAGATTCTCGCAGAGCATGCAAGTTGGCGCTTGTATAGAGGGAACCTCCACTTCTGACGACTGTCTTGATATCCAGATGCAATCACTCTATAGTGCAATGTTTCCACTCGATCCCAAGATGTGGGTCACGAATGTGGCACCAATTGGTGCACTTAGGGCATGGTTGGAGGCAGACAAAAGGACTGCCTCACCGTCCTACCTAACGCTCAGGGTAACTCATTTCGCAAAACCTTGAATGCGATGCGGCCTGAGAGGTTGTGAACTTGTAGCACCGGGATGAATGGTTATTATCTTTCAAAGATGGGTTTGCTGCGTCTCTGTGCTGGTTCAAGGTTTGCCGACAATTTATCGTCTGATGCTCTTACGATCGATTAATGGGCAGGCTATCGTGTCGGGTATCAATGCCATCGATGATAAAGGTCGAGACGAACACTTGGTATCATATGTCGCGACCAATACTCAACGAGAAGTATGTACAGATATACCACTGGATAGATATTCCATCAAACAACCCGTATTCTTCGCTGCGGCACAGCATGATTATATCTCGCGTTCAGTGCTGGGGATCGCGATGACACATCACAATTGTCCCGAGGGGTCTATCCGGGAGTTCAATGCTGGGCATTGGCTAATGATCTCTCACCATGCAGAGCTGAACGCGTCATTATTTAACTGGATTATGGACCTAGTGTAGTTCATGCTTACGTAATCAATTGAGGTGACGCGTGTCTGCTGATAATTTTCCGACATAACAATTTCAAGAGCCGGCTTCTCCGTTTCTCCTCCTTTTCAATGCTCCCTCGTTCCCTCCGTGCGGCCTCTCGTTTATCTCGTAGATTCCCTCTTCCACCAATCCGTTACTACGCTGTACCCTCCAATCCGACCCGACCTACTCACAAGCCGTCGAAGCCGAAAGCGACCCCTCAGAGCAATGGCCAAACCAACGAGATAGAGAAGGATCAGGAAAAGACTGCAAAAGACTCTGTTGTCGAGGCGCAGCAAATCGATGACAAGAAGCCTGCAGAGCAACATGAGCAAGATTCTTCACCCTCCAAACCTCCTCCGCAGAAGCCGGACCTACCGAAGGTATTGGAAGGCTTTTTCCAGCAGCACCAGAACCAGTCATCACAGCACAAGGAGGACTCTTCCCACAAGTCCGAGTCGAATTCTGACAAGGGCAAATCACATAACGAGCCTCCTTCCGGCAACAACTTCACAAACAACCAACTAGGATGGGTCGCATTGTCTACTATCGCCTATCTTGCATACACCAATGCATCCGGGACGAGTTCTCGTGAGATTACTTGGCAGGAATTTCGCAGAGAATTTTTGGACAAGGGTCTCGTCGACAAACTCATTGTCGTCAACGGTCATAAAGTCCGTGTCAAGCTCCACGTTAATGCAACGAACGCGGTATACCCCGCTGCCCACACTGGTGACTTTTACTTCTCGATTGGCAGTGTTGATGCATTCGAACGCAAGCTGGACGAGGCACAGGCGGAGTTGGGCATTCCTGGTCACGAGCGTATCCCTGTCGCTTACCAGGACGAAATCTCGGCGTTTGGTGCAGTCCTCAATTTCGCTCCTACAATCCTTTTGGTAGGGTTCCTTTACTGGATGTCCAGGCGTAGTTCTGGGAGTGCAGGTGGAGGTATTTTCAGCATCGGCAAGAGTCGTGCAAAGCTGTTCAACAAAGACACCGAAGTGAAGACAAAGTTCAAAGACGTTGCAGGAATGGATGAGGCGAAGGAGGAAATCATGGAGTTTGTCAAATTCCTCAAAGAGCCAGCGAAGTACGAGCGATTAGGTGCCAAGATACCACGGGGTGCCATCCTTTCGGGACCTCCAGGTACCGGTAAAACTCTCATCGCGAAGGCAACTGCAGGCGAAGCCTCTGTTCCCTTCCTGTCTGTCTCTGGATCCGAATTCGTTGAAATGTTCGTCGGTGTCGGTTCCTCGCGAGTGCGCGATCTTTTTGCATCGGCGAAAAAACACGCTCCTTGCATTATTTTCGTTGACGAAATTGATGCTATTGGAAAGTCCCGCTCAAAAGGAGGGAACTTTGGTGGGAATGATGAACGTGAATCCACGCTCAACCAGTTGCTAGTAGAGATGGACGGTTTTGGTACCAACGAACACATTGTGGTGTTAGCAGGGACGAATCGACCGGATGTCCTCGATCCTGCGCTCATGCGACCTGGCCGCTTCGATCGACACATCGCAATTGACCTACCAGACGTCGCTGGTCGCAAAGGCATTTACAAAGTCCATCTTGGCCCTTTGCGCCTTGCTGAGGACATTACTAAGGACATTGACAGCTTCGCACAGAAGCTGGCTGTGCTCACACCTGGCTTCTCCGGCGCCGACATAGCTAATGTGTGTAATGAAGCTGCCCTACATGCAGCTCGCAAGGCCGCCGAATTCATCAACTCCGTTGACTTTGATACCGCTATCGAGCGTGTGATCGTTGGTCTTGAGAGGAAAAGTCGGGTTCTTAGCCCTGAGGAGAAGAAGACAGTGGCATATCATGAAGCTGGTCATGCTGTTTGCGGGTGGTTCCTGGAGTATGCTGATCCCTTGCTCAAGGTCAGCATCATTCCAAGAGGCACTGGTGCATTGGGCTATGCGCAGGTAAGAATATATCTACCCATCGTTTGCCACTTAACTCATGGTTTTCAAGTATCTTCCGCCTGATCGGTATCTGCTCTCAACCCCTCAAATGCTTGATCGGATATGCATGACTTTGGGTGGTAGGGTATCCGAAGAAATTTTCTTCGGGCCAGGAAACATCACTACTGGTGCTCAGGACGACCTACAAAAGATCACACGTATGGCGTTCGAAGCTTGTGCCAATTACGGTATGAACGAGGCTATCGGACCCGTTAGTTATGGTGGCGAAAAGGGTTCAAAGGAAAATTGGACAAAGCCTTTCAGTGAACGGACTGCGGAAATGCTGGATGCCGAAGTTCGCAAAATGATCACGTTCGTTTTCTATTTCTCCTCTCACTTGCCTGCTCATCAACAATCAACGTACAGAAATGCGTATGAGCGAACAAGGAATTTGTTGACTGAGCATCGGGAAGACGTGATCAAAGTTGCTAGCTTACTTCTCGAGAGGGAGGTGATAACTCGGTTCGTCTTTTTCGTATGTCTACCTTCTCGTTTCATTAATTTGCTGTAGGGAGGACATGATTGAGCTGCTAGGAAAACGGCCTTTCGTGGGAAGGTCGGATGATATGGACAAGTGGCTTGATGAGAACCATCGGAGGAGAGCGGTGGATTCTCCTGTGCCAGAAGTGCCGCCACCAGGGCCGGAAGTAGATGACCCTCTTCCATCACCAGCAACAGCAATGACAAGGGTGCAGGATAGGTCAATGCTTTAATGTGGTCCTCTTCCTACTTGCATCTGTATCTAATATCTAGGTATACACATACATAGTCACTACTCAATCCTAAACTGACGAACAAATTACATATGATATTGTAGCCCTGCACGTTTAAAATTATAATGTATATCGGAAACCACTCCATTGATCTCCCTTGTCAATCCGTGCTGCTTGCACACTCTCGTAGCTCCCATTCTTCGCATTGGCATGTTTGTTGTCGATACCTTGAATAACTTCATCGCGCTCCCGTCGGTCGCGGCGAGCATTTTCGCGTTGCAAAAATGTCCCGAAGACAACGGTAGAGACAAAACCAATCGCAATGTATGCTAAGACAATACCGTGTCCTAGATGATACTTCGACGTGGTACGATACTAAAGATCTCGTGAAGGTCATCGAACACACAAAGGTCACTAGATTGCACTCACAATATTAGCCGTCACAGCCCCATGTAAGTTTCCAAAGCCAATGGCTATACCCAATGTAACACTGCGCTTGTAAGTCCCCTCGACATTACTTGCAACCCACGCCCTAGAAATATTCGGGTTTTAAGTGAATATAACAAATGAGTGATGGGGACTCACACTGAATTTGCTGTATGAAACAGTGTCAATGACATTGAACAGGTTCAACTGTACTTTACGTACGAATGATAGGGAAGATCGCACTATATACTGATCAGTGTAACCATTGAAACAACCAAAAGATAGACAGCATACGAGACAGCCAGGTACACAGCGAGGTAGGACAACGCAAGATTTGAGGAAGTAATCAAGATGATGTATGCAATCAACCCTGAGTAAAGAGGACAAATGGTACACTAAAATTCCAAAGCGGGCAGAGAACTTCAGATATACTCACCGATGCCGAAAAGACCGCTGGATGTAAAAAGAAATAATGACGTTAGCAGGGTCAGTCAAGGTGTCGGATGGAACAGGACGCACAGGTTGATGTAGTAGCGACGCCCGAACCGATCTCCTAGGAACCCAATGACGCAAGTCAAAAAGCAACCCCATACGTAGACAGGGACGGATAGGAGGTTGGCTCGGGTTGCCTGGGAGAGTACTGAGTGTTCAGCGGTGCTGAACAGCTGTAAGATTGGTAGAAAATGAGAAGGAAAGTCAGCGTGATACACATTTGAACTAACCTGGTTTATGATGGTGGGCGTAAACAGAGAGAATGCGTACAGAGGGCCATCACTTCATGGGAGTGAGTGACATGAGAAAAAAATTGCAGCTGGCCGTAATTCTGCTACATACAAGCCCATATATATCCCCACTGTAACTGCCATGTCAGTGGATGAATGGCAACAATTACACTGAGAGGACCCACTGGCGACCCAGGTCTTCCAATCACCTAAACTCTGATATACATATGACATTTTGAAATTTTCACCCCGAGCACTGAACTGCATGTCCTCTTGGAGACGGCGGATGACAAAGACACCTTCATAAATATACTTAAGACGAGATCTGACAAGTAAGGCTAGAAGTAATTGACATACGTTCCTCTTCTGTGAGAAACTTCGCTGTATCAGGAAAATCTTGAATCACCCAGTAGGAGAAAAGGGCCACGGTTATGGTGACAAGTCCTTCTAGGATGAAAATCCAAGCCCAACCTAGGTCAGACTGGCGTCACGTCCTGCTGAAAGAAACCATAGAAAGAGAAATACCAGGCCTGTTACCTATTCCATCCATCTTCGCAATGGCCACAGCCAAAAGTCCGCCTGCAAAGATAAGGATCATAGAAAGAAGCCAAAGCCAATTATGATACTACATACTGAAAGCTCCCGCGATTGTTGCAGAGGAAAAGAATACCGCAATACGAGTGCCCATCTCTGAACGTTTATACCAGCTGGGGGAAGAAGCTCATTGAGGGATGTCTTCACAGGACAGGACTGCATACCTGGAGATATAGTAGACAATTCCTGGATACATGCCGGCTTCGAAAAGCCCAAGCAGGACACGCACAGCTATGAATGTCAATATTGACGGAAGCAGGCAAATAGCTGAACACGACTTACTCACGAGGCCACCATAGTTATGTATGATGCCATGTAAAGTCTTCACAGGCCGAATGAAGTAAGAGTCAATCTATACTCAAGGAACGGCGTACCATAACAATCCCCCAAAGGAAGATCACGATTGAAAGCCATACAGAGGGCCGAAGTTTACGAAGAAAGACATTGCTGGCTGGCTGATGGAAGGTTCAAAAGATCCAGAAGTTGTCTCGAATTGTATACCAAAATACTCACCTCGAATAATGCGTACGGGAAGAAAAAGACCGTTAGAGCTATTAGATACTGGTGGTCGGTGATATGTATATCATCTGTAAGATGGTACAACTAGCAATAGGAAAAAGTTAGTCATGACGCGTCTAAGATGATGATTGTGAGCACATAGCTAACCTTCGCATTACCGACGCTACTCCTGTCCATAAAGTTCAACAAGTATAACAAAGTTAACCATGGTATGACGCGTAAATCAATCTTTCTTAGAAGTCGTCGTTCATCAATGCTTGAGGTGTCTACTTCTGGGCGATAAACTTGATCCTCGAGCGCAACGCTTCCTTCAGGGTTTTTCACCTCCATGAAGGGAGAAAGAATGGAAGGATTCCTGCGGAAAGAACTCGCACTGCATGCCGGTGTTTACTTATAGTTTCGGTGAGAGTTGTGACAAAATTGTCTTGTGTTACATTCTGTAATAGGAATAGAACACCGAAACGTGTGGGTGATACTTGTGTGATGGATCGGAAGGCGAGCTGACGTATCGGGCTGGTCATGGCAGGTACATAACCCTATGTAAGTCTATGTAAAGTACGTGCAAAAAAGATCAAATCTGACACTCACGATGTGGGGCACGTCCAGGAGAGTTAAGAGGCTCAGCCTGGATTTCCCCACTTCTACATACGCCAAGAATATCCATCAAACTGGCATCCGGAGATTCGGCGCCGACCATTGAGATCTGGTATAGAATGATGGTCGAAGAGCAAGAGAATAGAATGAATATATTATGTAAGGCGGCTATTACATAACCCAGGTAGCGTTATTGAGGCACGGGGGACAGCTGCTACACAAGTATAGACAATGAAATCTGATGAGTTTATATTTTTACCCGGTGCTTTACATAGACCTTACGAAAACTTACTCCGTTAGGCGCGTCCTTCACTTCGTTATCGCGCTTCTGCAAACCAGATCGTACAAGTCCTTCGGTTGTTGATATGTATCACTGAAAAGCCTTTTGATATACTTCTCGTCCTACCGCATCTTGAAGCCCCTGCAAAGATTGACCCAACCATCTCTTCACCATTTCTGTTTCTTTCCCGGCCACTCTGACAATCGCACCTGAATCGGAGATAGGGCTAAAAGACCAGAGCATATCCCCGGGCGCCTTACTTTTGAGAATTGAGATCTGGTCGTACAAGGCAGAAAGGTGCAGGATAGTTGTTTCAACTAGTGGCCCATAAAGGATCACCATGGCGTAACAGGAATAAGGCGCCAGCCTGTCACCCATGGTGCGGCAAGGGAGCTTGACCTTGTTCTTGTTCATTGAATCCTGTTCCTCGTCAAGAAGCATCACATCTCTGACAATTCTTTCTCCCTCGACCCACACTTCATTAGCACTGTAATATCGAGAAAAAACCCACTCCTCTCCCATTGACATCCGTCCCGAAGTCAGCCAGTCGAGGACGACGATGGACGCGTTTTTGAACAAATGGAAAGTTTGAGTTTGACTATAAGACGCAGATCGGAAACAGGTCACAGGGTCTGGCAATAGTAAGAGAGCGCCGCTTGCAGCAATGGTAAAAGACATGTTCTGTATCGTTGCGTTTGCCGCTGGAATGTCAGGGGTAGATCTCCGGCTTGGCCGGGCGGATGCAAGGCGTTCCTGAGGGCGAATCTTGAAAACTTTAGTAGACCCCTAAAATAAAGTGTTCTGGTCAATGGATATTTTACCAATTGCAAACGAGCAAAATGGACACACCTGCGAAAGCATGACGAGGACTGTCCGCGAATCAATATTAACAGATAGCTGGACCTCATCTCCTCCGACGAGGCCACCACCGTATGTAAGGAGGTACACAACAGCCACGCCATCCCGCGTTATTCGGGGGGCTAACAACTTGAGTGGATATGTAGACGCCAATTCAGAAAACACGGCATGAGACCCGTAAGATATCAACGAAATTCGTCCACGTCCGGCGTGTATACCAGAGATCGGTGCAGGAGAGCGTGTCATTGATTGCACATGCATGATAAGGAGGTTGATCTCAAACTAAACCAACGTATCAGCAGCCATAAGTACATTCTAACTTGAGATCATTTGAAATCCTCTTTAATCAATTTATACATAGTGTATTGTGACATGCGTCGTGAATGAGCAATAGTAGTATGGCAAGCGAAAGTATTCACAGTAAAGAAAGTGAAGCGACGAAACATAAGAAGTCGATTGATCGATGAGGGGCTTGAAATAAGGAGCTGCACGGGTGCTTTTGAGCACTGGAGAGTAATAGTAATGACAGTAGTATAAGAATGAGAGGCATATACAGTGAGGTAAGATGGTGAGGCAATCAATTAGTACTTGCGTGTTGCAAGTGCCCTGATTTCATAGAGGTAGGAACGATCTGGATTTGAGAAGACGTCCTGTGATGCCAGTGTTAATCTCCAGCCTTTCATCTCCACGCGATGTCGTTCTTCAGCTGCTTTACAGTTTTCCATGAACGTTTCGTCAATGTCAAAGACCATCGATGCTCTTGAACCGCGCTCGCTATCTGATTCAGATATTGTCCGTGTGTGGCTATGAACCGGGCTGGGAGCTTCAGCTTGCATGGACGATATGCTCGAGTCACCACTTGAGGCTGCGGAGCTAGTGTTTGCGTTGGTGCCAGATCCACTGGGATGCTGAAGACTGGCACGTATAGTACCCCCTTTAGTTTCCCAGAGATCATCTTCCTCGTCGTCCGCGAGGTTGGCAAACACATCCGGTTCTTCTTCGTCTGGCGGTAGTGTTGAGATCCAACACATACGTGCTGGATCAAATATCATGTTTCCTACTATCCGCGCGCCAGAGGCGAAGGAACCCACAGGAGAACCGATTGATGAGCCCGTGATGTGGGTGATGAGAGCAGGACGGGTAGATGTGCCAACAGTAGCATCAAAGTCTCGTAGAACATGGTCGTTCCCTTCCCATCGAAGAGTTGTTGGATTCCATCTCATGTCTCCAACAACTACCACAAGAATTGTAAGTATGTAGATGAATGCGTGATCAGGGGTGCCGTACCTTTTGGACCATTAGTTCCACCTAGATTTCGTATTAAAGTAGGCTTTCTTCGTGTTTGCGGTGAAGGGGTTGTTGCTTTCTTCTTCTTTGTTGCCTTCGGACTAGATGATTTTGAACTGTTGTTTTTTGGAGGAAACTCTATGCGAGCTGTGCGCTTCAACGTGTTTGTTGAAGGTTTGAGGGCAGTTGGAGGGACTTGCTCTGATAGTTTCATTAGCTAAATCGAGACAAGTCATCTAGATCTCTCACCAGTACTACCGCTCGAACCTTCCCGACGACTCTGCTTCTTGATGGTCCCTTTCTCACTACCTTGGGATGAATAAGTAGCACCTGGGACGCGGTTTCCGTGCCCTTTCGGTTGCACACGGAACTTGACTTCTTTGTCACGATCAGTGGGAAGGTCCTCAAAGGCATCGAGTTCAGTGCCATCACCAAAGAGCTGATGGCGTTTGGGTCGCCGGAGAAGCTTAGGTGCCACAGGTTGAGAAATGCTTGAGACACGCTTCAGAGATGCGGTAGATGGAGGGCGTGGTAGAAGAGGGGATGTCGAACGGGGAGCCGGTGATGCGCCTTGAGCGTTGATTGCTCCAAAAACACCAGATAGAGAAGGGCGCGCTTTTAGGCGTGACTGGCTCGGCATAGTTAGACGGAGAGCAGCAGGGTTAGATGAGGGAGTAGATGGTCGTGTGGGAGGAATCCTGTAATCTTGCACTCGACTAGTTGAATACTTGTGGGATTTGGCGCGAGACGCAACAGTAGGCTCCTCATAACGTGCTTTAGACGTTCCTGCTACTGCAGCTGACCCAGAGCTTGGTGCATGAGCATGGCTGGATTCAATAAGTGCGGATAACGAAGCTTTGCGGCTAAGGCCGCGCATGCTTGCAGGAGGAGTTGGAGGTTTCAAGCCGGAGTAGGACTTCTGTCCACGAAGACTTCCAGGTTTGGGCGAAAGGAAAGATGTCGATGGAGAGGGTGTAGGTGTTGCAGATGACAAGGCTTGGAATGTCTGAGAACGTGATGAGCCAGGGAGGGGTGGCGAAGGCGATAATCGGATCTTCTGTAGTTGACGTGCAGAAGATGGCGGCGGGTTTAGAGGAGATTTAGCTCGATTAGGGCGAGAAGTTGGGCGGAGTGTAGTGGGTTTTGATTGTGGTACAGTGTGACTTCGCTGGAAGGACCGATGGGGTTGTTGAGATTTGAGAAGTAGACGTTTGGGGTGAAGATCAGCATCATTGTCAAATACAAAGCCGCTTTCGAAGTCGTCTTCGGGATCTGGAATTGCGACCTGCAACTGAGTGTTGATGTCTTGTGTCTTCTTTTTCGTCTCGAGGATCTTGGTTAATTGACGAGCAGTGTGCCCCGATTCAAAAAGAGAAGAAGGAAGAACGAGACCCTCGAGTTCGTCTTCCTCTTCGCTTTGGTCGGTTTCTGAAGCAGGTAGGGAAAGGGACGAGCTGGAGTTGGAAGGTGATGCATCCGTGAAACCAAGAGAGGAATATGCGTCAGAGGATTGTGATGACGAAGTTTGGTCTTTGTCACCCCATTCAAGGGAATTCTTGGATGAGCGGTGGCTAAGAGGCAAAGGGGCGAGAGAAAGCTGTGTGAGATCGGAAGGCAAGGCAAAGGCATCTTCGAAATCTTCGTCAATGGGCGGCTGGGGTGGTTTGCGAGACGCTGATAAGGAAAGGGCGTTCACTTTAATGGTAGATGCGCCCTCGTCGTCATCGTCGTCAGTGTCAGATAATGAGGCAGGAGGGCGAATTGTGGATAATTGAGAAGAATCAGCTGTGGCGGAGGGCGGGATAACGGGATGGAATTTACGGGGACTAAGTTTGAACTCGATATCCCAGTCGTCGTCGTCGGTGTCCTTGCCGGATTGGGGGTGAATTGCAGCTCCCTCAGGGAGATCGAAGTCGGCATCGGGCCATTCCTCGCGGACGACGACAGCGGGGGCGGGTATAGTGGCCATGGTAAAGGGAAAAAGAAAAGAATGGAGAAAGGAGACGAAGGAACCACTCAGAAAATAAGACAGCAGACGGCAGAAACTCAAACAACTTGAGCGACTGCAGTGGACAATACACTCGTGTTCATTGATGTCACGTCACAGTCACATCACTCTAGTACGGCATTAAGCGCCTCAGCTCACGCGCGTTGTCCGCAATTTCATCAGACCCACTCTCCGAGCCCGTCTCTTCTTCAACCTCTCCCTTCCACCCCGCCAGCCCCTCGTCCAACCCCGTCCGCAACCGCAGCCCACGCTCTGCCATCGTGTCTGCAATTCCCCTCAGCTCCTTACCGCTGAACACACTCCGTAACGGTCCAAATGCCACGAGGTACAGTTCTGCATCCAAGCAAAATCGTCAGTTCCTGTATCGCTGTCCACTGCCAGTATTCTTCGCTTACCCTTCACTAACGGACATTCCCCGATCGCCCGGAACAGCAGTTTCTTGGCATGTTGAAGTCCACCAGTCCGTATCTCGAGTTCGATGTAGATACGCCACAATATATGGCTTGCTTTTGTCCTAAGTAGTCGAACTCAGTCACGATAACAATACAATAGATGAGTTTTTCATACCTTTCACTATCAACTGCGCCGGCCAATCCGTTGCGCGTACGTTCGACCTCACTGCTCCATCGTCCCTTTTCCCATCCTGCAATCCACACTTCCTCCACCCGCCGTGCTACGTCCTTCACTTTGGAGTCATTGTCCCCCAGCATTCCCCTCACACGTCCCCATGCCCCTTGTCCGCGTTCTCCTTCCAAGAACACCCCTAATATAACTGAGTTGCTCGGATATTCTTCAATGGCCATTTCCACGCGTTGCCGTAACACAGAAGGAGGCATCGAGTTCTTCAGAACCACTCCATACTGGTACACCATCAGCAAGCACGCAACCAACAGACTCTCCCGACGAGAACCCTTTTTTCGTTCTCCATCCAAGTGATCATCAAAGACCTGAAGCGCAGAAGTAACATCCTTCCCGGTCAGGATTTCCAGCAGGGCACGAAGTTTGATCCATCCCTCCCTATCCTTCCAGTTCTTTTCGCTTCTGATAGCATCATCTAAACCACGCTTACACCGCAGCACCGCGACCCCTCCTTGTCCTTCTACACCTGCAGAACGTAGCACGGTTTGAAAAGCCCGTTCTGAATTCCCGTTTATCCATTCCATGTGAGCCCAACCCCACCAGAGACTGCTTGTCTTTTGTGAAAAGGCAGCGCTCGAAGCTGTTAAGACCGTCTGGTATATTTTTCGAGCCTCGTCCACTCTCCCGCGTATCATCTCCAACTGTGCATGAGCTTCCCAATGAATCAAAGATTCATTGTGGGACAAGAGAAACCGAGAATGCTTCAAAGCGCTTGCGGAATGTGATGAGATTGAACCTGATGTGCAAAAATCAAAACAACGTACGTTTTGACATTGATCCCCGCTTCAAACGCTAGTGCTATGATATCCCAATCTGCATCGTCAGCGCCAAACCGCAGTTGAGCGAAAAGGCGTCTAATAAAATCATGGTCAAGCCCTTGGACATCTTCGCTTCCCCACATCGCAGCTTTTATCTTTCCTTTCTCAAACATTCCGATCACATCTAACGGTCCGAGTACCCCATATCCCCAGAACTTGATGGGGCCACGCGGGTCCGCATATTGCCTCTCACGACCAATAATCACTCCAGCAATGGATTCACTCGTTAATCGGGTCTGGGTTCCTTTTGAAGGAAACAGTGCATCAATGTAAGGACGCCGTGTCAGGTGCCCTAGGTTCCATCGATCGTCCCAGTTGATCTCAATTGAGGAAGACAATGTCGATGAAAATCCAGGTATGTGGAGGCCAGCAAAAGAAAGCCATGCTCGGCGAAAAGCGTTCCTCGCCACGGCAGATGTCAGAGGTATCAAGAGTGGCCGGATGTCAGAGAAGAGTATCGTTGAGTATGGGTCTTCTGTGTCATCAGAAGAACGCGAAGGTAAAAAGTCGAACTCGTCCATTCGAGATTCACGCGCAGCCCATTGTCGGTATGGGTCAAGATCAATGATCTGCGTCATATCTCGCTTTTGCAAAGGAACATTCTCCCGATGTCCAGAGACCCAAGCTGCCCAGCCATGAGACCCAATGTCCCCAATTCGAGGTGCTTCAGACTCCCAAAAGTTCTCGAGATGCTGGAGCTGTATTTCGTGAGGGAGACCATAGAGTCCTTGAGGGATCTTGAACAACCTTGTATATCCGAGTCGAGTCAGAGGATTAGCTTATAAAGGGGAAGGGGTTCAGTCATCCTTACAGTTCTGCCTGAGCCTGAAATAATGCTGTCGCACGCTCCACATAACCTGTGTACATGACAATAAGTTGGTTGTGAGTGAGGGAAAACGTTTTGCACCAACCGGCACGTTGAAATACCACTGCAATGCGCCAGAAGACTCGGACTTTTCCCAACTCGTCTTGCTCATTGTGACCCAGAACGCCTAACATTCGAATGACATCCTCAACAACTCCATGAACGCCATTAGCGGCCTGCCTGATCCTCCATTCCAACCACTCGATCCAGATCTCCACTCCACCAATTTTTAAAGCTTCTTCCCACTCCGTTCGAAGCTTGCTCTCGTCCCACACTTCTTCTCCAGCCTTCAAGTACTGGATGCGGAGGGTCTTAGAAGATCCATTCCGTACGTCGGCAGCGAACGCACGAGCGAGAATCGAAACGGCAATCTCGGAACGCGCCCTAGTCGCATTTTTTGAGGACAGTGGAACTGTAGAAAGGGTGTGCGACACAAGATGAAGCCAGTTATCCGTGGATGCAGGTTCATCGACAATTGCCTGCTCAAGCTGCTTTAGTTTCTCCTGATACGATGTCAGTATTATCTCGTCAGAAGAACTGTCGTCATCGGAAGCTTTATCGGATGCGTCAGAGGGTTCAGTATCTGAATCAGCATCATCTTTTGCTGCTGTGATAGCGCGATATGACTCTGAATTGATACCCTGCGAACGACGAGATGGGAGGCGCAAGAATCCATCGACCTCGGGATGCTTGTAAATGTCTCCAGACTGAAGTAATCTCCGGGTCGGAGGGGCGAGTAACAGGGCTCGGGTACTGGAATCAGTCAGACTTCGCATCTACGGAGGATTTTCGAACTCAAGACACGTAATATGAGAACGAGAATGATAACCCACTTGTCGTCGGTCGGTGAGGCCAATCTCGATACCTTTACCGCTACGATGCGTCACTGTCCATGAACGGGGTAAGCCTAGAATATATCTGCCTCCTTTTCTATCATTAGAGGTCTTCAAAGTGATTATGTGGAACCTTACGATCGACGATGCGATATTTGGGTATGTCCCCTGCGTGTAGTCCTCCGTATTGAATGTTGTCCGGGTCTCCTTTCCGGTCTGAATAATAATATGATTGTGATGCTCCCTTTGTGGGCATGTATTCATGTTCAAAATAATGACTGCCTTCCAAGTTGTAGTCCGAGGTGTTTCTAGTGGAACCATGGCTACGTTTCTTGCCTTTCGACTTATCCTTCCTCCTTTCGCGCTTATCCTTGTCGCGCGAACTTTCCCTTTTCAATTCAGTCGAAGGCAAGGTGCTGGGGCCAGCCTCAATGTCTGGAAATGACGAGAATGACGGTGCAGACATATAAGAGGTTGAACTTTACAACACCCCCCTGAAAGCAGGCACGGCATTATTATAATTTGTGAATTATGTAACGTAATCCAAATTTTCTGAACTCACCCACTGCTTGCAGCATAGTATGCGACCTCTCACTGAGGATGAGTCCAAAGCGGTTTTCACAAAACTTGCCAACTACATAGTACGTACCTATATTACCTATATTACCTATATTCGTCTTTTTCGACTTCTGACACTGTTTCGTCAGGGAAAGAATCTTATTCACCTGATCGACAGACCAGATGAACCGTACTGTTTTCGACTTCACAAAGACCGTGTCTATTATGTATCCGAATCATCCATGCGTCTAGGCATTTCAGTCGCCCGACCAAACCTCGTCAGCCTTGGCACATGCTTTGGAAAGTTTAGTAAAAGTGGCAAATTCAAGTTGCACGTTACCTCTTTGGATTACATTGCACAATATGCAAAATATAAGGTGAGACTACAATCATACTGTTAGAATTCACTCGGCTGTACGTGGCGCAGGTGTGGATAAAGCCTAATGGCGAGATGCCGTTCCTCTACGGAAATCATGTCGTGAAGGCACACCTTGGGAGAATTACAGAGGATACGCCAGAGCATCAAGGAGTTGTTGTGTTTTCCATGAAGGATATACCTTTAGTGAGACCTTTTCTACTTTCGCCGACATTAATCCTCAATTTTCCTTCCAAGGGTTTTGGGGTAACGGCCCGTTCAACTGTTGACACACGGAAACTAGATCCGACTGCTATCATCGTGTTCCATCAAGCGTATGTCGTTGTGTTGGATCCATTTTTGTTCTTCGTACTCACGCAAATATTAGTGATGTTGGGGAATACTTGCGTGACGAGGTCAGAACTTGGCCTTTTCGAATCTTGAGTTTAAGACTGATAAAACCCATTACAGGACACCCTCTTCTAACAAACACTCTACATTTCCATGTTGACATCTGTTCTGATTTTTGTGGTTTGGGAAATTACAAAGGACCCATCCATTTTACTTGTATCTCGATTCTGAAGTGCTCGGACGAGAAAGAATTACTCTACCTCTTATGCGCAGGCGCATGCTGGAATATTGATAGTTATATGGCAATGCAAGCATGGGTATAATATCATAACAGATAGTTCGTTTCTACTAGCAATATGTACTTCAAAGGGCTGGTTATGACTTAGAACTCGAACTCTCACACAGGACTCGGAGGCATGGATCCGACACCACGGGAGGTGGAGCACGACTCGCGTACGCAGAGCACACAGGAGTATCACAAGATTACGAACTTCCCTCCCATCCATATTCCGCAGAAGAACAACTCACCCACCCTTGATTCGCCTCAAAGCACACTGCGACGTGAACACGCCCTGATATTCGCCACATACATCTCTGCGAGGAAAACTATATCACAAAATAATTTGATCACACGCTATATAATCCGACTACAATACCTAAGTAAGTGCATACGGCGTAGAGTAACTACCTACTTTACACCCGCCTCTTGACTCTCTGTATTTGTGGCTTGCCGGCGGAATAAACTCAATTCATGGCATCCATCGAAAGTGGCGGATCGGAATCCGGAATGGCCTCAGATCCCTACACGTATTGGACTACACTCAGTGACAACGAGCTCACTGTTGACAACGTTACACGTACTCTTGGCCTTATTCCAAATGATCTTTGGGTTGCAGCAGCAGTTTTTGACAGAGTTGTAGACGTTGTTGAAGTTCAACAAACTCTCCTCCAAGTTGGCATAGCGAGAACAGATGCTGCCCTCAACAGAAGCCAGGAGGCAGTCAGCTCTCTCCATATCTCCGAAGCACCAGTACCAGCAGAAAATGGTCCAAAAAAGACAACGGATGACGTGAATGGAAAAGGCAATGTTTTTGGCACGCTTCACGCATACTTCCAGGCAGCACCTCACGATGCACAATTGTGCAACCTACGTGCTATCTTGTTACACCGCCTGGATCGTCTTAACACGTTTGTGGAAATCAGCAAAGGTATACCGCCTCCCAATTCTCAAGATTGTCCAGACGACGAAGCAGAAGAATGGGAGGATGATCCGTGGGCCAACGAAACAACCAACACCTCGATGGATGTCAAAGCAGACTCATCTCAACAGTTTCCAATATCTTTATCTACATTTCTTGTAGAGGATCTTTATCTAGTTTCGTGTCAGCTGGCATCCTGCCAATGGTTTGAGGCCGTTCAGACTCTTCGGACTCGACATCGACCTGTTCTGTGGCCCTTTCGACTAGCCATATTGGACAGCGTGCCTGAACACGTTCACCCTACAAACTTTCGCGAAATCCTTCCAACCTTTGATGTCTCCATGAATTCGGAACCAGATTTGGCTGACGAACCTTGGAGGGTGGAGGACGATTGGTCAGAGCTAGGCTGGGTCCAAACAGCACTGAAGGATCTTTCTTCAGTGACACTAACTAGGAGGCCAGAATCAACTCTCACTGGTTCTTTCCCTGGCTCTCTTACTGCTGATGATCTCTCCGAGTGGTACAAATGTCGCGTCGATAAAATCATAAACGCAACTGGTTTGATTGATATTGCATTAGCGATAATTCAGCACGGTGCCTCTCAAGGTATCCCGTATCTCGATGAGATTGGGGAGGAATTGAGTCTGCTCTCTCGCCTCGTCTATGATGCCCCTCAGGGACCGGAGGTTGAAGATGATTGGACTTTACATCGATGGTCTTCCATGGATCCATCGGCGGTGATACGGGCATATCTTGCACATTCCACACCAGAATCTATATCAAAAGATATTTCCCGTCTCGTGCTTCCTTATCTCTTTGTCCTCGAGTCTCGTGCAGAACGAGGAGGAATTCCTGATCCGGGTCTTCCTAACCGTCTTCTTTATCAATACGTCCTATCCGCACCGCTTGAGATCACGGCAACGATTCTTGAAGCCTCTAAACCTACGTTACCTACATCTCAGCGCTTGATAAAGGATGACCAAGATATTGCACGTCTTGCACTGGCGTGCTTATATGGCAGTGATAGCTTGGATGAATGGTCGACGATGAGCCGCATCTTTGAATGTCTTCCGGCTTGGGATATACCTCGGGACGAGGACAACGACGAAGATGTAATAGACACCACCATCTCATCCCTCGGTGCATTTGTTACACCCTCCACAGATCACCCTCGATGTACCGCCTTTGACCTTTTGGTCTTTTTCAAACCTCTTCCAATACCCTCATTGTCCCGCGCACTTGACATCTTAGATGTCCATCTAGAGTCTGGCGAAATTCTCTCTCGATGGAGTGTGCCTGCGCCTTTGCGCTGGTTCCTCCAAAGTAATGGAGATATCAAGGAACAACGTGCATGGGCTAATAGAATGGCACGGCGAGCAGGAGGATCAGAGGACAAACTTAATTCCAAAGAGGATTGGGAATGGCTTTTGGAAGACATGCTGAAATTGACGGGCAAAGGGGACACCGGTCTTCCTGGTGCTTTTGGGCTTCTTACAAGAGATGACGTGTTGCAGTTATTCCTGAGTGGTCTCTTGAGCACTGGCAGTAAGTCTTATGATACCTGGCATGAATTTGACAGAATCCTGATAATGTTGAACAGGATTTGGCATTGCAAAGGACATCCTGCGTTCTTTGTCCCAGAAATTCTCGATGGATGCTTCGAAAATCGAGGACATATGTTTAGAATGTTCTCGAGAATTTTACGATAACGCTCAGTCAGGAAATTATAAGTTTGGTGACCTGAAGCTTGCCTATGACTGGTAAATGCTTTTCCTTTCCATACTCGCCTCTAGTGCTGATCTGATGTCTATAGTCTGGATGTACCGCAACTTAGTGACCGCATAGTTCGGGAAAAGGAATTCATTGAGGCGACCTCCCGCATATCTTCATTTAACGTTTATTCTCGGCCTGGAATTCCGATCTCTCCGATTGAGATACGTCTTACAAGCGACCGTCTTTCTTTAATATCCCGCGTCCTTTCCAGTAACAATGATGCTTACAAGCACAGCGAGGTCATCCTCGACTTGGCCCGTAAGCTTGGTTACAGAGATGATGTAGTTGCTGAGGTGAAAACTCTCGCCATGTTGGCGGATACAGCGCTTCAGGCCGAAGACTTCTCTCGCGCATTTCAACTTAGCGAGCGAATGGTTGAAAGGGTCAGCAACCTTCGTGATTCATCATCTCCTGACGATGCTCGAGTGACTGACGCTAGCGAAGTTTGTTGGGTTGCATGCTTCCAGCTTGGTAGGCAGCCCGAATTTGTGGATGTTGACAAGAAGCTTTTTTTGTTGGGCCAGGCTTTGGAACTCTGTCCTTCGGAAAAACTACACGACATTTTATCTTCGTGGAGTCGACTAGCGAAAGAAGATATAGACCTTCGGAAGGAAAGGTTGTTATCCGCGAATGAGAAGGGAATCGTTCCTTCAGCTTCTCGGGAACGCACTTTCGGTCCAGGCAACGTTGCATCTTCTTTGCGAGCTCGTTTACAAGAGCTTCATATGCCTTCACCTCCTTTGCTCAGTACTCCCGACGCAGCGGCTCTTGCCAGTCGAACTTTCCGAAGCGTCACGGCCAGTTTTCCCTTCTCAGTGGGTCGCGCGTCTGACAAGGATGGATCTCACGCGAGCAGTCTCTTCAGAAGTGAGGGAGAAGATGTTTCTGCGCAGGCAACTCGTGTGTTTAACAAGGGTATTGGGTGGCTAATTGGAGCTGATGATGAACGAGTGTTCTAAAGTGACAAGGATGAGGACTTTTTTACTCCTAATAATAAATAATGTGATAGTTTCAATAAGAGACGTGGTTTGGTATAAAGGACAGGGCTGTACACATCGGTGGATAGACATATAAGACACATATATATACAGTGGGAGATCCAGAAAAATAGTGCGTGGTGTGGAGTAGGAGGTATCTGGATCGAGATATACAAGACGTCATAGCACAGAATAGCCGCAAAATATGAGCCGCTGAAAAGGGGCCGGTAACGTGGTAGAAAACTTTGGTATAGGACAATAAGTGAAACGGAGGTGTAAATGACCAGTCCAGATAATCATCGATCGTCGAAGAGAGCGTTTATAGAAATCACGGTAGTGCGTTTCCAAAACGTGAAGAGGTCCCAGTCCGAGCTCTAGGTCGGTTGATGACACCCAGGTTCTTCATATCTTGCGCTTCACTAGCTGGATCGGCTGGAGGATTCAAACTGTTCTCGATGGTACGACGTCCCCGACCACAACTCGAGCAAAAAGTGCCTTCGTTTTCCACCTTCCGCAGATCGTCAACCTCTGCCTTTAGATCTCGGACCTGGTTCTCAAGCTCCCATATCTGTTGCTGCCACACAAGCTTTGCGCTCAACAACTGTTCTTGCAAAGCGCTGACAACAGAAGAATGGTCCTCGGAAATTGGGTTTGAACACACTGCTAGCTTGGGGTCGGTGCTGGAGTGATCGGAAAGGCTGGCCGAACCGGGTGTCATGGGGGAGAAAAATCTGTTCGGGGAGGCGGGAGTGTCTAGGTCTACGTCTATCTCCAGTGATGGCCTGAAGTCAGGAAGAACGATGTGATCCCTGAATTGTGCACTGAAGGCTGTCGAAACCGGTCGCAATCTTAACGCGGGGAAATCGGAAGCATTTGCAGGGGCGCTCTGCGGCAAGGGATCGTTTGACCATGGAGGTTGAGGAACATTCGTGAATGGTGCAGTGCGCGCCTGAAGGTCGTCATTTTCGGTCATGAACACAGTGCGTTGTGCTTGTGTATTAATCGATAGAGATGGTATAGGCCGTTTCAGGTTCGCGAATGGTCTAACGGGTGATATGATATCTGGAGGGGATGGACTTTGTTTTGATGATGAGACTTCCAAAAACGGGGAAGGATGTGGAGCGGGGTTGCGGTATGCTGCTGCTTTGGGTGCTTTTTGAGCTGCACTGATGGCTGCATAAGTATCTGACGGTGATGGAAGTGGAGGAAGTGGTGATTTCTCCTCTTTATCTTGCCCACGCCCACCATTAAACAGCCTCATAAATCCACTCTTCCTGTGCTTCACCGTCTTTCCGTGCGCCGCGTCAGCTTCGAGCTTTGGCTGCCCACCATTCACAATACTTTGGAGGGCAACCTTGGCTTTAACGCCGGCACTTACAGATCGAGCTCTGGCTCTTTGGCTATGAGGGCTGGAACCATCGTATTCTGTACCATTGCGCCTAATACCCGAGTCGTGAGAGTCTGGATGCGACATATCTGGTAAAGGAGTCGAACTCGAAGGTGATGAAAGGGTGGCAGTTGGCTGAATAGTGGCACTCCGCTTTCGTGCGCGAGCTTCCTCGAGTGATATAAGAGAAAAGCCTGGGTAAACGATTTTCTCTGTCCATCCAGAAAGATTCTCTACAACAGGCTGTGAGTGCGCAAAGCATAGGTCCTCATTGTTATGAAGTTTTGGATCAAAATGAAGGGTGTTGGCAACTGGTATAGGTGACGAGATCTCCCTGCCGTGTATAACAGATGTACGGTTTCGAGGATTGACCGATGGAATAGAAGTTGCAGGGCATAATGTGGATCCAGTTTCAGACTTTGACAGCGTGCTATGGACTACGGAATCCGTTATAGTTCCAATGGAATCGCTACGAGAGATGCCTTGTTTAGGTGGCGAATGATGGCGTTCTTCTGTCACCTGGGAAACGAGGTCCGGGTTGGCGTAAGGGTGAAAATCATCCACAGCGTATACGAGGCTATTGTTAGAGGTGATTGACGATTGGGTGTCTAGAATTTCATGTTGGGTTGAGTTGGTCAAAGGAGTGTGATTTGAGTGATTGACTAGGGTAGAGGAAGGAAAAGGTGTACTGTCATTTGAAGAGTCCGACCATACACGATTCAGGGGGAACTTGGAACGAACAGGAACGGGCATGGATGCCCCCAATGACGATGTCGAAAGACTTTCTTGAGCCAAGGCACTGAACATTGATTATCAACATAGTCAACGAAAGGTGCTGTATATCAGTGAACTACACGTACTACAAAGCGCCCCTGGGGTAAGATATCCGAGACGACGTCGTTTCGAACGATTGGTTGGATTTCGCCCGAGAATGACTGGAGTCACGACTAGGCCTACGGGTAATACTCAAACCGAGTGCCTTCTTGGACGAGTTGAGAATGCCGTAAATGGATTCCTCGCCATTATCGAGTGATATGTCATCTGTTTCCCAAGGAGCACGGGAGTGGAAGCGGATGTTGGGGCCAAGATAGCTCAATCTCCGGGAAGAGTCATCATGAGAGAGGTCATTACTGTCTGGAAGTGGTTCTTCGTCATCATAGACGTCAGATACGACAGACAGACAAGGGTCGTCGTCGAGGTCTAGCATACTGACGAAGGGGTCATTCAAGCGTTCGCGGTTGGAACGGGGACTGAAGGTGGATATGGTCGGGGACTGAAGTTGGTAACCGGAAGCTTTCTTGAAGAAGATAGCGTGACCACCATCCAAGACGTTGGGCTGAGCATCCAAGGAGCCTAACATACTAGGCGAGATGGACGGGCAGAATAACGAGCAGTCGCCGCCCCTGCCAACTCTCCCGTTTTCAGTCTAACCGATTCTGATTTTTGCATTCCAAACATGTCCAATTCAGCACTAACTCATCTCTCTCACATAAGTAAGTCTTGATTCCATCATCTGTTTATACTCCACTGCGGCGACGACCCCAGCGGCGACGACGACAGCGACGGAGCTCGACCTCGACGACCGTGGTCCGTTGAGAAACAATTCTCGCTGTACATATCACGTAAGCAGACCACTCGTTCCTTCATCACCATGGACGCCCAAGTTGTCGGCCTCGCCCCCTCGTCCAATGGCCGTGTCTCCGGAAAGTCATGGAAGCCTCAAAATTCTGCGACTGTGTATGTGTCGCACATGCTTTCCCAACGACTTTTGACATTTCACTCCAGGCGGTCGCGACTACCTCAAGGCGTAAAGACAAAAAGCTGGGACGACCGCATGCGAAGAACCCAACAAGCTCTCGCTATCAAAAAACTAGAGGGAGAGCTCAAGGAAGAAAAAAAAGTCGAGATACAGAGGTAGTATCATCTTTGTTTAGTCTCGAAGTTCCTCCAATACCTTGCAGGCGTCGGCAAATTACTCAGGAGCGCAAGAAGGCAGCCGAAGAACGGCAAAGACTAGAAGAAGACAAGGCAAAGGTCTGCACTTCCATCGACTAGTTGATATCTTGTGCTCAACATTCTTCAGATGGGTGCAAGAAAAGCAGCTCGACTACGCCGCAAAGCCGGACGGACGAAAAAGATAAATGGATAACTAGTCCTGCCTTAGTCCTGTCCTATTGAGTATCCTATTAAATATCATGCAGTCAAATTAATGCCAATGAAGTGGAGATGAAATATCTGTCTGCTACAATGTCCATGTTGTATCAATTTCCCCGTCTCTTATAAACGGTGTATCCAATCCCGCAACCACACTCTCGCATAAGGGACAGCTACTGGTGAGAACGTCCTCAAGCTCTGCTCGCAACTTTTCCGACTTTTCACTGGAGTCAACATCGGTCACGGGTCGTTGACCACTTCCAGTCATTCCAGGCATCCAGGCCGGCGCAGTGACAAGTGCTGCCAATGCATCAGGTACGATAAGATCCCTTAAGCGATCACCAGCTGTAAGAACACCTCGCCCGAGGAGATTCGCTGCCCTTGCGCCATTCTGCAAAGGGTTTGGGATAGCGCCGAAGTTAGCTGATAGAAGAGCGCGCGCTTGATGTGAAGGGTTGAGACCGCTTAATTGATTAGGGGAAACAATCGGTTGACCGTTCGAAGCCGTTTTGCTCATCGTCAGTTTGTTCTGTAGGGCGATAATCTTCCGTAAAGCAGGGGCCGGTAAGTACTCCTTGTCCTGGTAGACCAAGTCAATAGTTCAGAGGAGTTTTAAGGGAAGGTGAAAAAAAACACATACCAACGTAATGAGACAGTCTGCATGAAAGGAATGTCGGCAGGGAAAGACATAAAATTGCCGGCTGAGAAGCAGATGAGAACAGACAGAACATTGTTCGCCAGCATCAATGGTCACGAAGCGGTTTTTCAAGGCAACTATGTCCTGCTTGATTGATTCGGCAGTCTGCGTAGCCTCGTTCATCTCGCTTTTCAACGTCTCAATGTGATTTGAGTAGCCTTCCAGGGCGTGAGCAATCTCTTCTTTGAAATCATCAATAACGACAAAGTCCGGGAAAAACGGCAAGATATCCTCAATTTTGAGTAAGTCCGTATTTTCGAGGAAACGCATAGCCCTAAAAATTATCCGTCGCACGAAACCATCTTGAGTGATACCCTGACGACGTACGTTTTGATATCCTTCTTGTCTTGCACGACATAACGGGCAATTTTAAGCCACAATTTTTTCCGTAACGGCTTGTCCTCCTCCGGCATGTCAGCATTTATTTTGGCCAGCTCCAGATCTCCCTTTTCCAGGGCCATGTCGACAGAGTTCTCCCACAGTCCCATCTTGGAGTAAATTAGCACACACGGTTGCGTCCGGCCATTGTTCTTACAGAGCCGCAGAGCATAGTCCAGATCATAATAGGGTTTTCCAGTGACCGGATCGCAGGGAGCTGTTTGTAGGAATCGAAAAAGAGGACCATCATCGATGCTGGCGTTAGATACAGAAGACGATGATGGAGAAACATGGAAGGTGATGAGGAGGTTGTGCACTGTTGGAGAGGTGTTGTGCTGCTCAAAAACGAGATGATTGAGGTATCGGATAGCCTGGTTAGGGGTTAAAGGATCGCGTGGGGTTTGTTGAAGTTGAAGTATAGAAGGGATGAGACGTGTAGGATCAAGAGATGACTGCCTTAGCCAGGAGTCGACAGTTTCCTTTGGAGCTCTTCGCATGAGAACAGGACCAAATCGATAGTACAGCTCAAGGTCAGACTGGACACATTAGTGTACATTGAAATATAGGCTAAGATAACACACCTGACGGCTGATGACTTCGATCGCCTTCAGCCAGTTTTCTTCAAGGATCCAATGTTCGATAACCCGCAAATAGTCGCCAATGGCATTCGCATAATACAGATACATATCCGTTCTTCCATGGCTTTGTATGAGCTCGTAAGTTGTATTCCGGTCGAGATTGTGCTATTGGTTTTTTCCAAGTCAGAGCGGTTAGACATAAAATGTCACCACATACCTTATACGTATCGAAGAATTGTCGAAGATCATCCTCGAGAATGATTTGTTCAGTTCTTAGATTGTCAACATCATCGGAAACTGACTCCGAAGCAACAATATCATCCAATTCATTGCATTTACTCAGATAAAATTCCACGAGCCAAGTAGCCAACATCATTCTCTGCGTCAGATCCTAACTTGGGTTTCAAGAAAGGAAAACAAGGACATTCATCGTTTGACGTACCCCTTTGCGTGTTCGTTCGAGTCTTGAGATAAGATACGACCTCAAGGCATCTCGTTCGCCGGCATCAAGGAATTTGAGGCTGACTTCTTCAAACGCAGTGGAACACTGGGCGTAGCATTGTGCGGCCTGGAAATAGCGACCATCGGAAAAAAATGCATGTGCTTGAGTAGAAAGTACATGGTCCCGTTGTGCCGCAGTCTACAAAAATATTTATCTTGTAGTTCAAGGCGCTTTTACACAGTACGAGATACCTTCGCAAAATCCAGGGCCGTTTGAAATTGCTGTTTTTTGAGGTATATATTCCAAATATCGCGATCTTCGTTACCAACGACCAGTTCAAATAGAGATTGATCCGTATAAATCCAGTAAGTTCGACGGACAGGATCGGAAGTAACACCTCGGACTTGTTCCCCAGGCCTCTGGAATGGCAGAAAACACGATGAACTAGACATCATAGGCGGAGTGGTTCTGACTCACCAGAGGTAGAGACTCTTCGTACTTGAGCTGATCATCGAGGCAGCAGATGCTTGCTATTCTGTCTTGGTACAGGAGTATATAGTGGAATTCTGTCAGAGCAATAGAGTGAGGGATCTCTGGATCAGTTTCTGGCGCTAGTGATGGATACGGCAATAGTTCGGCAGCATCAATGAAATCCTCCGATTTAGATTCGAAATTAAGTATGCCATGGTATATACCAGGGCCTAGGAAATGGAAACTTAGTCCCAACAAAAAAGTGGATGTTATGAAACTCAAACCTGTCATCCACGCCAAAGTCTTTGGCAGAGATACGCCCTGGTCAGAATTGGGGGTATAGAAACGAAGTTCTGATTGTTGAAGATTCCCGGGAAGTTCAAGAATTTCTACAACCAAGGTTAGAGATATTTCGCTGTTCTGTTGACCAATACTCACTCGGTACAGTCTCCTTGTAAGTGTTGAAGAGTCCAGAGAAAACCCGCCCACCATCGTCAGATCTTCTGTCAGAGACACCAACGAACTGGTAAATTCTAGAGGCCGTGGTAGCAACAACCAGGGCTTTCTTTGGATCTGCTGGGGGAAAAAAGTCAAATCTAATACCAGTGATCGGGTGGCGTTCTGGTAGTGAAAAGACGGCTTGTAGGTATCGTTCCTGAGATTTGAAAAAGTCTTCCTCGGCGTCTAATACCGCCTCGTAGATTGTACCATTTCTAGCTCCAATAAGGATCTCCCGTGTAGATGTCGAGTGTGAGGCAGACAACAACGCGGGCTTGTTCCATGCGATGCTCTCGATGACCATTTTGAATCCTTTTAATCTTCTAGGCTCCTTCCATGTACGGTAAAGATACCAATTCTCTCCTTGATTAGAAGTGATCACGATATGTCGCCCAGAAGGATCCATGAACAATTTGTACATTGTCATTTCTGTTGGTTTTCGTGGAATTCTAATTTTGATGACCTGATCCGCATGCGAAAGTTCTATGAGAACGAGCAGATTGGAAGAGAAGCCCATAGCTAGCACGTCTGACGACACAACGCATGCGACAAGAGGAGCGGGAAAGTCATATTGGACGCGTCCGATATCGAATATGGGTGCATGGATGGCACCCGAATCAAATTTCCCTATCTGACAGACTAAGGTTGGGTTGTCAAATAATTCGGAGATAACTATTCTTGCATACCGAGTGCGCCTCTTCAATTTCCGTGTGAGGGTCGCTGGGTTCATATGTTGAAGGCTCAAACCCTTCATATTGTAGCTGAGGAACCCCAGTGGCAACAGTAACAGGGACTGCAGGGCTAGTGGAGTGTTCAACATCTATGTTTGGTTACATATAGACCAAGATGAGCCACCAATATGCAACTCACATTCGTCGAACATCTCGGGCTGACCTTATGAATTCCCAAGTCAACACGCGTCGACGCACGTGGCACTGGCAATGAGCCTGAGAGCTGTCAGTGCAGCTCGTGTCGAAATATAGCACAGATATTGAGTTCTTCAGGAGGAAGCCTATCCCACGCCCGGAGTTGGATGAATTGAGTCCACGATGCGGCCAAGTGTATATATGTGGATGGATTTATTAATGATCACTGAATATTGAATGATTATTCAGAATTTCTCCTTTGTTTCGCTCCCACGTGATCTCGCAACTAGTCTTCGCAGCCAATTGCCTACTTATGGACCCGAGTTCCAAAGGTGACTGACACGAAAACTTCGTTTTACATAACTTCATAGCTCAGTATTCCTGTCCGAGAATATAGCAATTCCTTATTCGTATCTTCTCAACAATCATGTCGCGTCCTATGCCTCGTCTGTTTCTTATTCGTCATGGTACACGTAGACTGTGAAGGAACATTTCAAGGACACATTACTGACTATCTTTTTATCAGGGGAAACCGAGTGGTCACTCAACGGGTGAGTCTAATCGTACATACAAACATACTTACCGATATGAAAAAGTCAATCATGTAGACGGCATGTATGTCTCCTAGTCTCACCTTTCAAGAAATCCAAGATGCAGTGGCAGATACCACTATCAGACAGGACGTACAGACATCCCCCTTACTACCACAGGAGAACAACAGGTCCTTGACCAGGCACAGAAGGTAGTTGGTGATGGTTGTAAGTATACTGCATCTCATGCTCGAAGTCAACGACATCCCCTACTTATTCAGTGGTCATCAATCCACAAAATCTCTGTACTGTCTTCGTTTCGCCCCGCCAGCGCGCACACAAGACCTTTCATCTCTTATTTGGCCACTTGCCAAAGTTACCAAACCACATTCTGTCCGAAGAGGTTAGAGAATGGGACTACGGTGAATGTCGTGGATGATTACTACATAGTAGGCTTGGCCATGCTTATCATATCGAACCAGGCGAGTATGAGGGACTTCTGTCTTCTGAGATTAAGCAGAAGAATCCTAGTTGGACCATCTGGGTGGACGGGTAAAACTGTCCAATTGGTAATGGTTGTTGAGCTGAACCGTGTGCCTAGTTGCCCTGGTGGGGAATCCGTTGCAGAAATGGAGGCGCGAGTCGATACTGTGATCGCTAAGGTGAGAAGTCTATTCTCCTGAATTGTTTGCAATTAAGTATCATCCTCGTGTATATATGTAGGTTCGGGAATATCATCGGCAATACAAGGAAGGGGGCCTCAATACAAGGGATGTGATGATTGTGGCGCACGGTCACTTCAATCGCGTCCTCATCGCGCGTTGGATCAACTTTCCCCTCACTCTTGGTGAATGCAAGCATCATTTCTTTTACTTCTTCACACTCATAATCGAACGTGTCAGGAACCCATTTCAACGTTGAACCTGGTTCAGTAAGTTTTCCTCTTTGAAGTTCTTGACGAACATGCGATTCCATCGTGAACGACTTATTCAAAACTACCAGGTGATGGTCCTCGGTTACAATCACAATTCTTTAACAGAACCTGCTCTCAACGCATTGAATTTGTATGCTACTGTGCTGTAAAATTAGATTCAATATGTAGAACAAGCAATACCTGTACTTATGTGCGGAACGATTTCTTATCGCGACGCGTCTGTTGTTGTCGTGTTGTGATTGGCTCAAATCAAGCGGTCTTCGCCCACCACTGTGTCTTATTTTAAACTCAACTTCCACTTTTCTCCATGATGTCTGAGGTTGAACCGCAGATCACAGTACCGACGCAGGACGATGCTGCAAAGTTGGAGAGTGCCTCGGACTCCGCCGACTTGGCAACCAGCGAGGCTTCGCTTCATGGTGACCATGAGGTTGTCGAGGCGGATGGCACTGAACAGCTAGCTGATGTCATTTCGGATGGTGGTGTGCCTCTTAATATCGCACCCCTTGAGACTGGAAACGCGGTTGACGAGCCTATAAACAAGAATCCGGACATTATTGTTCAAGCGGACTCTTCCAAAGAAGCTCCGACGAAGGCACAATCCCCTCCACCATCAGTCAAAGTTGTTTCGGGCAAGCCTAACGGTGGTCCTCCAACCCCTCTGGTGAAGAAGGTGCCCTACAATCATTTCTGCTCGCGATGGGGATACAATGAACGAATGTACTTTACAGATTATCAATTCCGGGACTTTTGGTACTGGTGCTGTTGGCAAGGTCCCGCCTACAAAGTCCACAGGCACTGACGCAAAGTCCACCAGACCTTCCGTCGCACCCGCTCTTTCAAAATCTACCAGTTCGTCTGCAGCAGTTCCCTCCAAGGTGTCTATGGCCGCTACCGGACGCAACCCTGCTACTTCTGGGACTGCTTCAAGTCGAAGGTTATCCGTCGCCCCTGCAAAATCCACTTCACTACCGATGTCGAAGCCGACATTGTCCGCTTCAACAAATGCTAAACATATTTCAGGCTCTGCCAGTTCGAAGTCAGCTACCTCCAAACCGGCCACGACTGCAGCCAGCACGAAAACCGCTTCAGGAAGTGCCACACGACCATCAGCTGTCTCTCCGACCGGTTCCGCAACTTCAACTTCAGCTCGTCCAAAAGCTGCGGTCTCAGAGGGTGTCAAGCGTCCAGTGGGTGTGTCCAGGCAAAGTCTGCCTGCGGGCATCAAACCACCACTTGCTCCTACTTCTGGCAAGTCTCTCTCTTCTCGATCGTTTACTTCAGCTTCAGCCACAAAACCGACTCATCCTACGACCTCTATATCTTCTATACGTGAGGTCAAAGAGGATAATAAAGCCTTAGAAGATTTACAAGCTCAAGTATGAATTCCTCATTTACCTCGTATTCCTCTCACTTATGTATACACCTTAAGCTCAAGGATCTCACTGAATCTCTCATGGCGAAGACGAAGAGTGTGACCGAGCTGGAGGGTCGAATCGGCGAACTGACAAGTTCGCTGGAGACTGCTCAAACCTATCTTGCATCTAAAACTGTTCTAGCTGAGCAGCTAGATCAAGACAAGTCATCTTTGGAAAAACAGCTTTCAGAAGCGAAAGATACTCTTGCAACATCCGTCGCACAGGAGGACACAATCGAAGGCCTCCGAACTCAAATTCGAGCCCTAGAGGCGCAAGCCAAATTAACCCAGGATACCTTGGACAGCTTAGAGAACTCTAGCTCGTCAAACGCTGAAAAAGCTTTCCTCGAGCATCAGGCTTTTCTCACAATATCAGCAGAACTTGCTGCTGCTGTAGCTGAAACCGATGCTCTCAAGGAAGCTCATGCGGCTGCAATGCACGAATTAGAAGAAAAGGTCAAGATCTCCGAAGCGAAGTCGACTTCCGTTGATGAGCTCAACGCACAGATCGCAGGATTGAAGGCAGAGAGAGAAGAGAACTCTGGGAAGCTTTCAGAGCTTGAGATCGAAGTCCTGGAGCTAAAGGAGAGCCAAGAGACTAGCGAGGAGGAACGAGAGAAATTGTTGGATCAGATGAAGACTATGGAGATGGAAGTTGCCAAGGCCAGAACAGGTACTGAGCAAGCCTACGAAACAGCGAGAGCGAGAGAAGTCGAGGTTGCAGAAGAGGTCGCAAAACTTAAGGAAGCGCATGATATCCTGTTCAAGATCGAGATTGAGAAGCAGGACGCTTTGAACGCATCTCTTGAGGCCAACAATGCAGAATTGGCCGCTGCTCGGGCTGCTCATGAACAAACTAAGGCCGACATTGTGGTATCTGCTAAGGAGTACGTTCGCAAGCTTGCAGAAGCGGAGGCAGAATCCACAAAAACGCAATCAAATCTCTCAGAGGAGATAGATCGAGTAACGAAGGAGCTTGAGGTGAGCCTCATTTTTTGATTGGGGATGCCACGACATCAATCCGAACTTCAGAATCAAGAGAATTACTATAATACCAAGGTCACAGCCGTCAAGGAAGAGCACGACCAACTTTTACAAGAAGCATTTGAACGCGCGAAGGTACGCCTTGGCCTTGTATAATTTGGATGGAATTGGTTCTCATTGGCGGTAAAGGCTGAGGCTGGTGATGCACACGCACAAGAACTGCAAGCACTTCGCGCCAGCTCGACTGCCTCGATTGAGCAGTTGCAGATAGCTCACCAATCAGCTCTTGAAGATCTCAAAGCGGAGCATGCAAATCTGCTAGATTCCGAAAACAGTCGCTTTGAGAAAATCATCACGACTCTCAAGCTCGACCTCAAAGCCACTCAAGAAGATCTTGCGAAGACGAAAACAAGTCTTGAGACTGCTCGTGCTGAGGTTGAAACTCTCACTCAACAGCGTGATGACGCTCGCGCCTCCGCTACCTCGGCGTCTGATTCTGCGGCGCAAGCTGAAGAAATTACCCGACTTAGTAAGGAGCTATCTATTGCTAAAGATGACTTGGCAACTGCGAACGAAATGCTCAGTCTCACAAAAATCTCGCTTACTGAGCTGTCCAACAATCAAGCGAAAGATCTCGAGGAGGCAGCTAAGGGACGTGCTGAAGAAGTTACTAAGCTTCGCGCCGCTCACAACGAGGAGGTCAGCGCACTCGTAACGCAGAAGTCCGAGCTTGCTATAAAGGTCTCTGATCTTGAAGGAGAACTCGTGACGTTACGGGCTTCTATTGAATCCGAGCGTGCAACACCCAAAACTAATGGGAACGGCGTAGTTCCTCCAGTCTCACCAGGAGTAACCAAGGAGGAACTACAAAGGCTTCATGAAGCTCATAATCTCAAGATCCATGACCTCGCAGCAGAACACGAGAAGACCATAAAGGCCCTGAAAGATGAACTAGAGGTTGCACAGAGTAAGGCGGAGGAGCTTAATGCGGAAGTTCAACGCAAGGTGATGGAAATCCAGTATCTGGAGCAGGATCAGGAAGAGAATCAAGACCAGATCACTCGGTATGTTCGATTCTTTCGATTCAAGAGTTTCGTCATGGCAGGGTTAACCCTCGGTTTCATTTACTTTCTTTAACTTTGTTTGGAACATAATTTATTGACGGACGCTCTCTTTCATGCTTCACGGCACCAGGTTGACAGAAGAACGAGACGCACTCTCCCGTATGATCCAGAATGAACAAGCACTTGCCACATGAGGAAGCGACTGGGAAATGGACCTTCCACGCATGCGTTGACCTCCCTTCAATACCACACCTATTCTTAACTGCGATTCATTATCGCTAAGTATAGTTCTATTAGTCCATGGCCTTATTATGTTATTCATATGCATTTACCTCTACCTCAGTACACATTCATGATTTTGATACCCAGGATACATGAGGATACTTGCTGACAGTGATACATGTCACACATGTGTGCCGATTACCCCATACCCGTGTCTCGTACGATTAGTTGGACAGACTTATAATTCAACGACGGAAATGGCACCTGATAAGTGGTCCGAGTTCGAACTGGGCAAGCTCGGCTATATCCGATCGCTAGTAGTTTGCGTATAGTTCCAAAGGCTCAACTCAGACTTTTATTTTCCCTCATATTCCTCCTGCACCACCTGGTTCTCCTCTTCAATGGCAATTCAGAAAGAACCTGGCCAAAAAGGCGTTAGTTGGTCCAACATTGCAGTTGGTACGCGTCCAGCTCTGTTTAACTTTCTCGTTTTTTACGTGCTACGTATCAGGTGCTATCATGAACATGGTGTGCATTCTTCATTAATTATCTCCACCCATCAAACCACTCATGAGTACCTGCGCGTATCTGAACGTATTACAGTTTGTACGTGACTTCGTCTGTTGTGTTTCTGATAAACTCATTTTTTCTTCAGGAGGCAAGTTGGCTCTTCTGGTAGTTGAAGTTCTCGACTAACCGTGTAAACCCAGGTCACTACTCTTGGTCAACCATTAGAAGTTTTGAAGACTCAGATGGCCGCCAACCGATCTCAATCTATGTGGCAGGCGTGCAAGACGGTCTGGTCGCGTGGCGGTGTTGTTGGGTACTATCAGGGACTTATCCCATGGGTGCGTCCATAGTATTTGCAGGGTCTTGCATTTGACACGTGAATTGCAGGCGTGGATCGAGGCCTCTACGAAAGGTGCTGTCCTGATCTTTACGGCTTCAGAGGTCGAAACCGCGTCCCTTGGTGCTGGCATAAACCCTGCATTTGCCGGTTTGCTGGGTGGCATGACTGGTGGCATTGCGCAAGCCTATGCAACTATGGGTATGCACTTAAATCACCCATGGCGCTTGGATTTCACTTCGGTCATCTAACAGGCTTCACAACTTGTATGAAAACCGTGGAGATTACGCGTCAGAAGACTGCTGCCACGGGTGCCAAACCTCCGTCAACGTGGGCTGTATTTGCCGACATCTATCGTCGGGAAGGTCTTGCTGGTGTGAACAAGGGTGTAAATGCCGTTGCCGTCCGTCAATGTACTAACTGGGGTTCACGGTATGGCATCTAGTCCTTCATGTGTGATCACGTCGAACACGTTTCAACTCTAGCATGGGTTTTGCTCGTCTGGCGGAGACTTCCATCCGGAAAGTTCAAGGCAAATCAGAAACCGAGAGTTTAGGCGCCGCGGAAAAAATTCTGGCTTCTACCGTAGGTGGTGCCCTGGCAACTTGGAATCAACCCATTGAAGTCATTCGTGTCGAGGTACGAGTCTTGTTATATTCATTTCGACCTTCTTGACGGTCTTCTGTTTCTAGATGCAGTCCATGGCGAAAGGATCTGCTAACCGGCCAGAAAAGCTGACCATCTTCAACACTCTTTCGTACATATATAGAGAAAATGGTATCAGAGGGTTATATCGTGGTGTTACCCCTCGCATTGGCCTTGGTGTTTGGCAAACCGTTTGTATGGTGTCTTTGGCCGATTATGTTAAAATTTGGTACGTTACACGGATTGATCGTGCTCAACCAAATGTGACCTCGCCCACAGGGTCAAGGGACGACAGTAGATTTGGGACAATTTCTCATCATTTTATAGATCGTCATATACATGTTAGTAATTATACCTTAACAGAATACCTATAGGCTTCCATCCTCACTAAGTCACTGTTGAATGATTCAAATGAGCCCCTGACTCGGGATGTCGGCATTTGACACCCGGTTTGCATGGGTCCAATTTACATCAATGATCAAAACCGGGTACCCAGTCCGCAGAGTCTTTATTACAAATAATTACTTCCCTCCCCCGTCTTGTCTCGATACAACTATGAGCGCTGTACAAGCAACGAAGGGAACAAGTTCACTCCTTCAGAGATACCTCAGGGAGCTTATGGCTAACCCGCTTCGCACGAAGGCGATCACGACGGGTATGAAAGTCACCCGGTCACCCCACATCAGCCACTGAAGTCTCGTTGCAGGGACCCTTTGCTTCATGCAGGAAGTTCTTGGTAGTACCATTGCAGGTGTACCAGTCAAGCGGGCCAAGGATTCGTCACTTCTCCTGCGCATACTGGCAGCCCTGAATATTAACTTGAAAGCGCTCAAAATGGCGATATACGGCTTCCTTGTGTCGGCACCGATGAGCCATTATCTGACAGGGTCATTGCAAAAAGCATTTGCAGGAAGAACTAGTGCCGGCGCGAAGATTGGACAAATCGCAGCGAATAGCTTGCTCATCTCGCCCATCACATCTGCTGGTAAGCCCACATTCATACGACATGACCATAACCAACATCATGATTAGTCTACCTCGCATCTATGGCTATAATCAATGGCGCCAAGACAGCCGATGAAGTCTTTAAGACTGTAAAGGCAGGATTTTTCCCTGTGCTTCGGGTAAGGTTTTGCGCCGTGATAAGCAAGTGATACCTTTAATCTCTTGCACAGGTGTCGTGGGTTGTCTCTCCGCTGACGATGGTCATTGCGCAGAAATTCATTCCTCTGGATGTTTGTACTGGCTTTGTTGTTCTTGGCTTTTTCGGTCTCATACTTTCTTCAGCTTTGGGTACCATTCTTCAACTGTGTTCAATTCATCCTGGGTGTAAGTTTCGTTTGTGGATCGTGCCGAGTGACGACACTTATATCTGATCCACTTCGAAAGACATTCTTCAATGTGCGAGTGAAGCAACAGCTGCGCATTGCTGCCGCTAAGAAGGCAGCGCAAGAGAAGAAAGCGCAAGAGAAGAAGGATGAGGAAAAGCAAGAGTGAGCCTAGCCTTCTCGACAACGCCCAAGTAATATAAATATACTGTATAATACCGATACCATTGATTCAAGCTGGAATATCAGATACAATGAACGAAGATCCATCCTCAGGCGATGACTCTTGCGTGTATCGGTGCCGTACACGGTCACAATTTTCCTCCGTAGTATTGCAAGTCTCCAGGACTTCTGATTCGAGGCTCCACCGACCGAACCCATACGTTCCAGGATGGGTAATCCAGAGATCAGGTTGTATTACAGCTGATTTCGAAGGATCAAGCATCCCTCGGAACGTAAGCCTACCTATGTAAGGAGGTGGTAGGAGACTTTCGTGGTTGTTAGATGCTTCTTGAAACGAACAATTGCAAGATTCTGACTTACGAAGAAGGATTTGTGTTCGAATCTGCATCGAGCCTAAGGACAAATCGAACCTTGTGCGTCAAGGAGCAGTTTCTGATTGTCATTGTCATCGAGGTACGACATGGCCTGATGTGCGTAAAAGGTGAGAAGCATCGTTGGATATAGATTATAACACGAACCCGAGGCTGAAGTCATGATGCGTCGTACTTGGTTCTTGAAGTACCAACACCGCCGGGTTCATCTCAGCATTCCACTCACTGTTACGAATCGCATCCAGGATTTCTTCTTTCTCTCGCTGGGTTTCAGCATACATGCTTCGCTTGACTTTGGCATTCTCCGCTTCTTCGATGATAGGTCCTAGAGCTGCATGCCCAGCCCCAAGGGAGAGACCAGATACGGGAATATACCCAGAGCGTTGTTGGGAAGAAATCTCCCAGAAGACAATGAAATCGACGGATTCCGGGTGGTAGAGAGGAAATATTCGAGGATAAGAGTCGCATGGAATATGAGGATGCGACTGGTTCAGACTGCGAGTGACGGCACCCTGCTTGCTCTGGCAGATCAAATCAAGTATGCTAGGTTTGAAAATAGATCGTTTGGCCTACAATTACAAGTGTTAGCCTCAAAACTCTTCAAGCGCCAAAAAAAAGTGTGACCTCAGCTATATGGGAACAAAGAAGGTCAATTGGCGGAGGATATGAATTCTCTATGGGCTGTCCGTGCAAAACATCTTGCAATTTCTTTGATACAAAATTGTAGGTTTCGTAAGCAGCAGAGCCTGCATCCCATGGGTCAAGAACGAAAAGCAGTTGCGATGTTTGGAATGGCGCCAGCATTCCACTAAGAATGAAAAATTGTCATCACAAGAAAAGACCATACAACAATGCAACACACAGCTCATGCTCGACAAGAGAGCGACACATCCAAGTCGGGCTCATACAGGTGACCTGTGTAAGATGAACATCCATGGAAGTCACGAGAGAGGAAAGTTCCAGTTGAACAAAGAACAGGTGGTCTACAGATTGATGCGGTCGTGAGGATGTAGAAACATCTAGCAATTTAAAGACTGAATAATATCTGGTCACTCGGGTAGATCTAAATCGGTCCTTTTCGCTCTGCATCGATAGTCAGGAGGTAAGGATAAGTCGCCATTCATTTACACTGAAACTGACCTCTCGGTAGACAAAGAGTAAATTAAGCTCCTGGTTACCGGTTGCTCCTGCATGAAGCTGAATCGGATATTCAATGCTGTCACCGGGATTAAGCTCGATAGGGATGCGTAAGGGCTTTCTAGGTTCAAGGGAATTGTGAGACTTGATAACTTCTGTACTTGCATTGACGCCTTCCAAAACATCAGATCGAAAGCAGCCATTCAATGAGACTTGAGCCTCACCTATATCGCCAGATCCTTCATCTTGACCCAACCAAAGTTCATCCTCTGATCCAGCCACCACCCATATTTCGTTGATTGGCCGGGTGCCTGAGTTGGAGAGCCAAATCTTCAATTCCTTTCTTTCGCCTTGAGCAAGAATTAGCTGGTCATCGTCGACATAATCTGCAAGGAGTTTGTGGTCAATGTCCTCGATCTCAACCTGGATCTTGACATCCGGCGCGTAGGTGGGCTGCAATCGCTGAGCAACTGTTTCATGAAGCCGACGGCCGCGAGAAGCAAGGAATTCGGTGGATGAAAGAAGAGAGAGGAAGTCGTAAGTCGCATGAGTGACCACCAGAGACGTTGCACGAGAGGATTGAATAGAGATTGGGACCTGAGAACGATAAGGATGTGCAATGTTTTAGACGCTCAGGAAAGCTAAAACTCACAGTTCGCGTCTCTTTTGGGCCAAGGACGATGTCATCAATAACTTCAACTTCAGCGAAAGTTGAGGAAGCAGGAAAGTCTTGGGTATTGGACTCTTGAACGGTAACCGTCAGGTTCGACAAGTTGACTTCTGTGTTGAGTGGGTTCCGAAGAACTAAATCGACCCAAAAGACCTCTAAATAAAGGATGAAAAGCCGAGCTAAAGGGTACAGAAGTGGCCTACCGTTCACCGACGCCTTGCCGCTGACAGATAATCCTTCTTTGCGGCCCAGAGACTTGGAAAACATCTTCCATTGCTCTTCTCGAGATTCCCACACGCTGCTTGCCCCTCCGTCTTGCATGTCGCCTGCAAGGCGCAATCGTGTCTGTCGCGTGAGGCAGAAGGTGAAAGGCAATTTCAAGTCATCCAATTGTTTACTCTCGGGAGAAGTCGCTTTGAAATGCTGCGAAAGTGATTTCAATGTGTATACTATCGAAGAACGATGTGTACCTACAGCATATGCCACTCTAAAGTCCTCAAGGTATACTTTATCCGTACTGGGAAGCTTAGTTCCACCATCGCTTTTTGCTGTAGGAGATGACAATGGGTGCGATGATTCTCCAGTTGACCCCCTCAGTAGACCCAAGAAAAAGCGGACAGCACCTGCGACGTCGCCTGTCGTGTACAGCAATCGACCTGAGAACGGGTCAAAAAATTGGCCTCAAGTTCAGTCACAGGTCATACCTAACGGATGCTCAATCCCCGACATAATCGCATCGACACCGTGCACATCAAGCGGTGGTTGTCCTTCAGATTCCCAGAAGGAAGGAGAGAGATATTTTTGGGGTCGGTCATTATACAATTCGTGTGCTTGGCGCAGGAAAAACATTGTCAAGGGTTTCTTAACTCTCCTTTAGACCATCTAGTATAACTAGTATGTTCAAAGAACTCACGATGCCGCATTTTTCAAGTCTGTTCGCCGCAGAAAGGTACCAAAAAGCCGCCCGTCTCTTGGCTTGTTTTCGAGAGCTGAGCAACGCGGCATGGGCCAACAACAGAGCTGCAGGTGGCTCTTCCGACTGTCACAAATTTTAGCACACCCATTCGTACCAAGCGTGGTCCATATACATTGCCTGCAGCCCAGACTAGCCACCGATCTCCTTCTATTGGATACTTGAGAAAATCAGATGTGCTTATGCCCGCTTCCCAGCGAACGGCGTATTTGAGAGCAGTCAATTGGTCATGAGGCCGGGGATCAGATACTTGTAATTGCATCGCAGAAAGCGCGTTGGCCGCATGAAGTGATAACGTGGGCGAAGGGGCCAACAACATAGGTAGCATATCCTGCGGGAAACTTCAACAACTGGAGGTACGATGGACCCTACTCAATGGACACACCGAACCACCTTTGCCATCTTTCCTCAAAGCCTCCCAGACGGTGACTGCGAGCTTCAAATCCCCTAAAATTGTAGCAAACTCTGCTAGCCGGCGCTGTTGAGAGAGGGACGAAACAGCGGAGGCACCAGCACCTTGTCCGGACGCATTCATGGCTGCCTTGGAAGGAAGTGATGATGCGGAGGAAGACATATTGTGGGAAGGGGATGGAGAAGAGCCGAAAAGACGACGGGTAGAAGAGAACAGGCGGGACGGTAGCCGACGGGTGGATGAAAACTGAGCTAACACGTCAATGGTTCTCTCATGTATAGAAAAAAGGAATCAGGACGAACAGCTTCGTTCCAGTCCAGAACACACTTTTCCATCCAGGGCAACAGGCTCATGACTACAAACTCACGCGTGAATCGTGCAGTTTGCTGAATATCCTTCTCTGTTAACCGTAGAGTGTTGAGACCGCTCGGATCGGCAGGGGTACCAGGACTGAGAGGGGTTTGGGGTATTGGTGGTGGTAGTGGTGGATTCTGTGACTCTGGAGATGAAGGTGGTGGAAGTCTGGGTATCAAGGCTGGAACTGGTACGGGTGGTGGAGGGGGTGTCGGTAAAGACAACGACAGCAGGTAGCTGTGTAGACCATATTGCTTCTTGACTGCATTGAAGAGCGCGCCTGCCCTATTATCTCAAACATTAACATCAGGATATAAAACGACTTTGAGTGGAACCAACTCTTCGTTTGATAGTTGGGAGGTGTCGGGGTGTATGATCAATGTATATCGTAGAATATTGGAATCTACCCAGGGAGGAAACTGGAGAGCCCGAGAATGCAAAGCGGCCACAGCTTGAAGTGGGTTGGGAGCATTGGTAGAGACAGCAAGGATGACTGGAGGAATTGAATGAGGAGAGTGGGTTACAAGAAACGGCACATACGGGCAACTGGATGATTCCATCCCTCTGTCTTGGAAGGTACATGATCGCCTTCAGTACAACGTCTGAGCTCGTCCCACCACGGTGTCCTGTGGGAGTCTTTGTCATTGAATTTTGCATCTTCGGTCCATTTAACACAACGTTTGCTGATGCGAGCACCTATCCAGTCTATTGTCCGAACTGCACGTTCTTCTTCGTCTTCGGCACAAGCGGCCTCGATATCGGGCAAGTCGGAGAATCTTAAGGCAAAAGATGCATGTGGGACAGAAACGAGGGAGGTTGTGCGTGTTGTGACTGGACTGAGGGCGTCAAGGACTCGTGTTTACACAGTCGAGGATACATACCCTGGGGTAAGGGAGAGAAAGACTGGAGGATGTGTGGGAGAGATGGAAGAGACGCGGCGTTAAGGAGGTCAGAGAGGTCCTGGGAGGGCAGAACGCATATATGAGGACTCAGAGAGGAAGGAAGTGGTGGAGGCATTGATCACAAAAATACGTTCCCACGGTCAATGATTACTATTAGATAGTCTAATTATGACGTCACTGCTAGGACGCGTATGACTTGGTCGATTTCTTTGACCTTTTGGTCGGTTGGCATCTGGGAAAGGCGTGAGGACAGAGGAGCTGGACGGGCAGAGGACGAGTACCTGGAAGAAACGGTGCATCCGCCGTTTCCGCTCGTCGTCCGCCGCCTCGAGTCGAGCTACAGTCTCCACAAATTGGTACGCGTTGCTCTGACGCGAGCGTCTCCCCTTCTTTTCAGGCTTTCCCCATCCACTCCCTCCTCTCGTCTCTCCTCCACTCATCTCCCAACTCGACTCTGACGTCTCCAATGTTGCCAGGAATTCCTCCAGTCGCAACACTTCCCCTTTTTCTGCCGCCTCCATCCCCCTAATCCAGAACGGCACCATGTCCCGCACTAGATCTACATGTAACTGACTCTCCCTCATCTTGATCTCCTCCTTCGTCAGCACAGGGCCGCTCCTTCGTGGTTCATCCCATGCTGCTGGATCCGGTTCACCCACCATCCATTGCTGCCGTTCGATCTCTATGACGTTTCGTGCGTGCTCTGGCAAATGTCGTTCATGTTGCTGTGCCGCCTTGAGTGTCATGTAGCGCACGTCTCCGCTACTCGATGGTGTGCAGATGCTGCAAAACCACTCATTCAGGCTTCCACCCTGAACAAAGTCTGCCAGGCTCTGTCCGTCAGCTCAGAACTCTGTCGATTCCAGATTCGACTTGCATTCAGGGTGCACAAACTTGACTTCGTCTGAGCTCGTATAGTTCGACATGCGATCGAAGACTTCCTAGATGGTTGGGATATCGATGGTAGAACTACAGTGCATAACCTTATATACAGATGCGCGTGTGATTGGAAGATCGGTACCAAGTAAAATTAGTCAAGGGGCTTCCAACATATTGGTGACAAGCTGTCCAAGTGACACCGTCACTTAGTATGCACACGAAAGGCTCCGGACTAGAATGGTCGATAACAACGTAAACAACACCAGGGGTTGCACAATATCGTGGCATTTGTTCTGCACACGCGCTAATTTTCATGTGACAGGGCACAAGGTATACTAAAATTTTACACAGTACCAAAAGTTCTAATGTTCAAGTGTTGGCGACCCACATCAAGTATGGATAGTCGAGAATCACGAAGGCCCAGCAGCCGGATCTACCCAGGTCCCATTTGGCCACAGAGTCGCAGGCATAGTGAAGTCTCCTGTATTATCTCCCGACGTAAACTGATCAGGCACAGGGTCAGCCGACCACAGTCGATCAAGGCATTGGTTGCTCGTAAACTTACCGCAAGCCTAAAGAAATGTGGAACAGTTGCATCGAATGCCGCTAGGGAAAAGTTCAGTGCAGTTCCAGCATATCTCTCAACGTCGTCGACGAGAAGAGCAAACCCGTCCCAAGAACTAGGCAATGTGTCCCAAAAGATGCTTTGGTTCATAAATGGAATCGAAGTATTGTAGTTAGTCGAGTTGGTTAGGAATGTCGGTAGCAGAGAACCGGATGGACCATCCTCTTGGAGCTATTGAGGTATTAGTACGAGAATTTGAAGAAAATGCCGTGAAGCTACCTCTGCCGCTGTTTGCAAAATGGAATCGAAGCCAAAGGCGGCTGCCCCGTTCAAGAACATCCCAAGCAAGAAGGCTTGAATGATCGCAGACATTCTTGTAGGAAAGGCAGTGCCAGGAATAAGAGCCATCGAAATGATGTAATGGTGAATGCGGAGCTCCAGGCCTGGCAATTGGGATATCACCAAAACAACGAGACCACCAATGATGTACCACTTCAGATAGTGTGGGAGCCAGCCCGTCTTGCGCATGACGCGAACTTGATTTAGAGCCAAAATCAAGACAACAATGATGATGATAACAAGCGCCGTAATGGCACCAGACCGTTTATGCAAGTCAGAGGCTGTGAGGCGACTTATCGGAATCTTGTCAAACGTGACATTGTTCAACACACCAACCCAAAAGGGCGCGAGATACCAGACTGAGGCCTCAAGGGGTGCCTTGGAAAAAGCAGGCATAGTGAAGCGGAACGCTAACCGCCAGAAGGCGTACGCGATGAACAGCGTGGGTAAGAAAGTACCAAATGCGTCACTGAGAACGGGAGGCGATGCACGAGGCTGAGAAAAAAGGGTAATGTGCCAGAAGCCTATACACACAAGGCACCAGTATAGAACAAGGGCTCTGGGTCGAAGGACAACGAACAGAATCCAAGTAATGATGATGTTGAACGCGAGCGCTGCATCACGGTTATCTTCACAATGTGATAGATTGTGCGTCTTGTGAAGTCTGAAGGAGAGAGGAAAGACGGTAGGGAAACCAATCGATGTGAGTCCATTCCCGGTTGTAGGTAAGAAATCAGTGAAGTTCCCAATGAGCTCAACTGATGCACAGCCGCCTTTACGGTTGGTTGTCAGACCCCTGGACAAAAGGTGTGAGCTATATGTCAGAAGCTATTTTTGACATTTACCCACTGCTGATTCGCCGCAGCACAGATGAAGCTGTCGCCTCTGTAGGTGTGCTCGGCGTCTCCACCTCCAACAATGAGAGGCACGAAGGCGACTTGTTCGCCGCCTACCGTTCTAGAATTCTGAAGAATGAGATCGTCGCATTGCGCTGGACAACGAAAGTCCAAAGTTGAATTAGTGAAAGGCCCACAGGCTTCCCCGTCGAGGCCGCAACCGTTATTTGACAACCAGTATGCAGCGTCGCAAGTGATGTAAGAAGATGCAGGAGTCAGGAATGACTGCGCGCGCGAGAAGAAGGCAAACCCAATGATATAGGCAGCGCCGAGGACAAGAAACAGCCAAGGGTTCGCGAGACGTCGAGTAAAGCTAAGGATTGTAGATTCAAGGGGAAAACTTATGTGCCGTCCTCGAATGTGGCAATCAATGTCTAGGAATGGGGCAGGATCTGTGGATGTCTGTGAGTTTGTGTCCCGATGAAACGCGTCTGAAAACAGACCTGGTAAGTCAACCTTGGGTCTCGGGCCTTTCACATAATTAACAATTCGCATAAATATGTTCGAAGTACGCGGGTGTGCCGTTGAAAACTTTGTCAGAAATCGGTTTCTTCTCGTGTCCCGAGGCCAAGTCGAGACCGTCAGAGTTCCCAACGCAGCTTCCAGGTGAGATTCCTGTGAAAGGTCGGCGAGCTGGACAACAGTTTCCTCACGCGCCTTGGTTTCGTCGAAAAAAGGCGTCATGCCCATCTGGTGCGAAGAATTCGAGCTTGAACTTGCACCAGAGCTGCCCTCAGCCATGTGCAATAATTATTCGTGTATTGCTTGGCAAGCAATGATCATGAAATTCTGGTTACTAATACTTAAAAGCGATCGACGGAAGAATAAATATAAACTCCAAGATAATCACTGGTAGATTAGATAAGGACCAACATCATTCACCAGCATTCACCGTTGTTAGAGGGTCCAACTGCAACCAAGTGAGCATACTTATATACAGACTTCAGAAAGAAACTCAAGTGAGGAAGGAAGGTCTCATTCGATCGAGGCATCGCAACGTTATTCTATGACCAAATGACAACAGGAATGCCAAAAGAGGAAAGACTGAACAGTTTCCGGTGTCCGCTCTGCAACTGCAGTCCAAGCTGGCATCAGAGGGGTCCAACTACAGTCAAGTGAGCATATATGCAGACTTCGAAGGGTGTCAAATATGAACGTACGGTAATCATATACCAGGCGGCATTCAATGTCTTGCCCTTGAGGACCAGTAAATTTCACGTGTCTGGTGTATCTCCTCTCTCCATCGACAACTTCCATTCCCCAGGTCTGGAACAAGTGAGCTTATTATACATATACACAGGCCAGGACTTGGTCCAGAAAGACATACCTGATTAGCGATCCAGGTTATCCCACTCTTTGGTGTGTCACTCTCGACATAGGACTGGATAACACCGTGTTCCAATGTATCCTCCGTCCACCCCTTCTTTAAAAAGTCCTCGTCAAAAACGTCAACCTTTGTTCTCCTCGTCTTCCCGACTACGGCCCCAAAAAGGTGATCTTCGGCGTGTCTTTCCTTCCAAATTAGAGTTCGTTCCTCAGTGGTCCCAGGAATGCCACCAGTCAAGGTTCTTCATAATTAATGACGTAAATGGTGTGTCGATGGACAGTCAACGAAATATCTTACTGATCAATGTTGACATGTTCGATACCTTGTTCGTCATGAAAATGCTTGATTTTGAGAGTGACAGTGCCAACGGAAATTGCCTTGCGTTTGAGCCAGCCTACACCTTGCAAACGAAGTATCTCATCACTGCTACTGTCGCTCTTCACCTTGTTCTAATAGAGAACTGAGAAGTATGCTATTAAGAAACAGATTGATTCAGATCGCACCATGATATACGTTCCGGTGATATCGAGAATAGTAAGAGATTCAGGAGTCGCCATGGTAGATACACTCGAAGATGAAGGGCGAGTGAGGACGCGATGATGAGTTTAAGTGATTGTGGGACAATCACATGCCAAAATACTTCATGTGGCGAACTGGTCAGCTGCGTGGGCACAAGTGGAGAATCTTGACAGTTACAAAACCAGGTTCCAGGTACTGTCATACGAATCATCCTACGAATCATCCCCATTCAAGTGAATGCCGCCGTTACTTGTCCGATGTCGATGAGAATAATGTGATCACTTTCCATACAGCATCTTTGCCCCTCTCCCATGCTTGCGGCCCTTTAGCTTCATCTCCACCAAATTCGATCATGATTCCGTACCGCTTCCACTCGCACCATATACCGATCGACCCTGAAGATGGTCCTGCACCTCCGCCTTTGCGATCAGGCTCTCCCAAACGCTCCACGAAGTCTTTTCCCGTCGTTTGCGAGGTGACCTCAAGGATTGACGGGCGCGTCTGCGCCTTACCATCCTTGTCCTTCACTTCTCCGCCTACGTCCAGGACAAGAGGATATAGAGGGAACGACGAAAACGCTAGCTCCGCTGTCCGAGAAGACGTGCTTTTGGATCGCGGACCAGCGGACGATTTTGGAATATTGTAGATATCTAGGCCGTCCAAGATCAACTGGTCATTGTCCAGCTCGGATAGTTTGAGGCCAGTCTTGGGCTTGTAGCCTGATGTGGGAGTGAAAAGAAGACTTAGGCCCAGCGCGTAGAAGTTGAGATAAACGACGTCTGAATATGATTTAACCTCAGGAGTGGTTGGGTTTTGAGTGGAAACGTGGGGTGCAAGGGTGGCAAGATACTGAGACAATCCTGGTGAGGATGGATGGAGCCCGAAGAGGTGCCTGACCGGGCTTTGAGAAGACATGGCCACGGACAGAAGATCTAAGTTGAAGAGGTCTGGAGAAATGCCAGGTAGCACGTGTTACATAGCTCAGCTCTGCTGCCAGTGCGTGTGCACCTATATGGTCTCTTCCTTTCGTCACAAATGGATAACGAGTATATTTCAACAGCCCAAGAGAGTGCCCTTGTTGCTCAGGACGATCATGCCAACCAAGTCCTTGCGAATGTACTATACGCACCACTCCGTCTCTTCCTCGTGCTCGTGACCAACCTTGCATCTTACCTCCGTCCCTTTGCGCCCCAAATAATTCCTGTACTAATCTGTATTTCCCTTATACCCCTCGTTCTTTTGCTTTCCTTTTTCTCTGGTTTCCTCGTCTGGAAAAACGTTGCAGTTGGTTGGGAGTCTCCATTGCATCTTCAATTCGGGTATGTAACGTCATTTCAGAGCTTTTCGTCGCGTTGTTCTGAATTCAACTACGTGGATCATAGCGATGGTTCGCCTCCTTACGCATTGTCGACTCTCCCTCCTCTTGTTCCTCAACAACGCTATGACGTTTCTCTTCATTTGAGCATCCCTGCCATCGAATCTAATTATGCTCTTGGGAATTTCATGACCACCTTGACTTTGAGCACCACATCCAATAAGACTTTGTCCTCGATTCGCCGTCCAGTGAGTTAGCAGCGAATTTCCCTGACGCAGGCTCTAACTCATGTTCTCAACAAGGCAATCGTATTTCCTCCCAGAACATCCCTTTTCCGCCGAAAGCCCAGCACGATTAGTGTCACCATACCAATGGTGTCGTCGTTTCTTCCAGGATCCTCCACAATTGTTGCATTTGTCGAAGTAGGTCGTCGGGACCATTGGAAAAGCGTAGGCAATGGCGAAGGACGAGAGATAAGTGTGATATCTGCGTCGGTTAGAGGTTCCGTTGTTCATCACGGCATCCGGTAGAGTTGCCTTCTTCGACGAGTTTCAGATATCTAATTTTTCTCTAGCGGCCTTGTTTCCCGTTTCCCCGTTGCCTTTAGCCTAATATCAGCAACAGCTTTCCTTGTCATCATATCACTCATCTTGGCTGGATGCATACTACCCACTATGTTTCGCCGTACACCAAGGGATACAAATGGTGTTGATACCAGAGGGAAATCAAAGGATCTAGGGACCAAATCCCAATCTTCGTCAAGTTCTGACGTTGACGACAAGCCCTCTTTGAGGCGGAGAGGCAAGCTAAGCAGAAGCAGAAGCAGAAGCAGAAGATCAGTGAGTCCCCTTACTTACCCTCGCTTCCCGTACACTGAGCATCTCATTCGTCCATTATCAGAGAGTCAAGGTCGAATACATGCCAACTGCAAATACCAAGTCAAATACGCTTCGCCGACGCGCATCAAGACCTCTAGATGGACAATCTGATTCGGACTCTTGACTTGGGATTACAAAATGCATGAACCAGACGGAACTATATTCATAGTAGTTTACTTTTAACTTGGCGGACCGTGTACTCTGACTAGCTTAAACACCGTTTGTACGTTCAAAAGATTATGTATCTGTCCACGACTTGCCTCATTCTACTCAAGCAAGTTGCAAATTGCCGCTTGTCAACTTTGATCATGAGTTGGAAGGTTCAATTCCACAGCTACTCCTTCGTCATTGGAATATACTTACAAATGACCGATATCGATGTCTTATCTAGAGATTTCAATGTTCGCCGTTCAAGTGCTGACGCGCATTATCAGTGCGTGTTTTTTTCACTCTCTAGTGCGCTCGCGGTTTTTGATTCCATATTTATTGCTTTTCTATGACATAGATTGATTCGATTGAAGGCCTGTCAGCACCAAACCATGAAACATATGATCCAGCATCGAAAGGAGGGTCGGTATCTTGGTAAACGACGAGAGATTACCTCCAACGATTTTCGCGTGTGGTTTATCTGAAAGCAAAAGTAACGTTTCATTGAGTCCACCACAGTTCGGCTATTTGTCGTTTCTAATAACTTCACACTTGAGATACTCTCGGAGGTCGATGACTGGTTGCATGATTTGGCAAATCTGATGACCTCGCAGCAGGAACAGGTGAGTCGATACATACAGCCGCGTGAGTTAACGGACAGACAGACAGTCTGGAGCGACTGTCGAGCTAGACGGCGGCCTTCTGTCGACAGGTAAAAAGCATTTAACGACGAGCAATGAAACACATGTCTCAGTCTAAACTTTAGACATCTGCCATAACATTCCCGGGATATAATGTTGATGAGCTTCCTCACTAGTCATACAAAAGTCTTGCCATTGTGCCGTCACGCGGTCGCTTTGTTCGTTTCGCCCTCTAGAGGACTCCCAGCTTCATTACTCGACTTGGAATTCTCATTCGAAGGAATATGAGGCGTGTGGGCAGGCGTCTCTTTCGCATTTCCAGACTCTCCAGAAACCTCCGTTTCTGCCTTGGGTTGTGATGTTGGTTTCGATGAAAGACCAATCAACTCCTTTGCTAAGTCTCCTGCTTCATCTCCATCAAGTCCTAGTTCTGCAACGAGATTTCGGAGTTCCTCCTCAGTAACGTTGACACCCTGTAAACCATACCCTTCAAGCTCTGTGCTGATGTCGAATCCACCCTGACGCTTGTTAACGGGGATGATCTCGCCTTTGAGCGGAGAGTCGGATGGCGGCTGAGCAAGAATCTTCCTCTTGATACGTTCCGGCGTCATTTGCAGTGGAAGAACGGCACCAGGGACACCGATGGGCTGTGCGGTAACCACAGGCTGATCTTCGTCCTCATGCCACGTCTCGTTGAGGCGTAAGAAGGAGTCTAATTCACCGGACTCGACGGCATCTTCACTGGTTTCTAGTAAGGTCGTGACCATGTCTAACTCAATAATTCACCCACAACTCATCAAAGGTCTGTGTATGCAATCAATAACGAGTGAATATCAAGATGTAAAGGTGCGTACACCAGGAAACTTATTGCCAACAAGGATCCCCGGCAGCTGTTGTTTGTCTGCAGTTCCTTCAAATATGTAGTCATGAGTTGTAACGAAGGCATAGAACCCACCAGCGGGCGCTCTCCTCTTCCATAACCGTTTTGCAGATTCATCCGATGCTAGATCATAAGAATTGAACGGGATCTTTTTGACCTGCAGGATGCGTAGCAAATACTCTAGTATGTAGTTCTTAATAAGCACTGTTAGTGTCACGTCTATTGATAAAGCTAACCTTGCCGCTGTCTCAGGGCCGGCTGAGACGCTATTGTAGTTAAAAAGACAGAGATGGGAGGTGAAGGCATGTACAATACAAGGATACAAGGAAGATCTGTGCACCAAGGGGCAGTTTCGGGGATCTCGATCATGCATCATGCACCGATCTTATCATTTTGATCGTAGGAATAACTTAATTCCGCGTTTCTCAACTGCTACCCACAATAATGTCAACTCCCAACCCCCAAATCAAGGTTCTTGTCGTCTGCTTGGGTACATGAATGTTCTGATTGGGATTCAATGCCAACTAAACAACTTCGACATCCAAGGGAATATCTGCCGGTCCCCAATGGGTGAGGCGGTCTTGAGAGACATCGCCAAGAAACGCGGCATCGACATTGTCGTGGACAGCTGTGGTACTGCTGCGTACCACGTAGGCGAGGATCCCGATGATAGGTAGGCGGAGAATAAGCAAAGAGGAAAAGGAAAATTGAATGATCGTGAACTTATCAGAACTGTTCAGGTGTGCAAGAAGGTGAGGAGAGATAGATTCCAATTTTCAACTTATGATATATATGCTCAGAATCGTATTCATAAGCACAACGTCCCCATATCCTGTGTCGGTCGACCGATTCAAACATCTGACTTCACGAAGTTCACCTACATCCTTGCTGCTGACGAAAGTAATCTCCGGCAGCTCCTGCGAGTAAAACCAGAGAACTCCACGGCCGATATTCGATTGTGGGGTTCCTACTTGGACAACAAACCTATTCCAGATCCTTACTACGGTGGAAATGTATGTTCTTTGTTACGAGACTCGCCAAAATATTTAGTTAGGTGTTGCTTTTCTAGGACGGATTTGAGAAGGTCTTTCAACAATGCACTAAACTCTCAAATGCCTTCCTCGACACTATAGCTAGGAAAGATGTTTGAATTGCTGAACCATATTACATTCAATTCACTCGTTAATATTACTACAATGTCCTTCAAATGTACATGATTTTCGTTGGTCAGAGGTGGGTAGGCATATTTACAGAAGCACGGTTGCCAACTGCATCTTCAGACCTCCACAGGCTTGTCGTGGTCTATGAAGGGGTGAAAAGGTTACAAAGAAGGATGTTCCTTTCAAAAAGACTCTACTTGCCTTATTCTGAGTATAAAAGTTGATACCACTGGGAGCAAAAATCAGTTGTTTGAAAAGGTTTTTATTTACACCTTACCTCTTGCCATAGAAGCCAACATCACCTAAGAAGCTTGCCTAGAACAATCTTTGGTTGAGTCTCCTGGATAAGAAAGAATGATTATACCTTATTGCCGCTCCAAGAGAACATGGGTAACGGTACAGGGATCGGTACATTGATTCCAATTTGTCCAATATTGACGTTATTTTCGAACTTTCTTGCAGTAGCCCCAGACTGAGTAAAGATAGCGGTTCCATTACCATACTTGTTCTCGTTGATGATGTCTATCGCATCATCAAGACTGGAGGCTCGAATAACAACTAATGCTGGCCCGAAGATTTCCTCTCTGTAGAAGGTCATGAATTAAGTGCTGTTAGGCAATACTCATTGCGCACTTGTAGCATTTCATCGAGGTGGATGCCTCAATGATAGTAGGTCCGACAAAATTACCATTGGGATAGGCAGACACTGTGAGATTTCGACCATCCAGGAGAATTTTTCCGCCTTCTTCTTCAGCAGACGAGATCAGGCCAATGACTCGTTGCTTTGCGGCAGGAGAAATCAAAGGGCCCCTAAAATCGGCTTGTAAATAAAAATATAGGTACATTTGATCTTGATGACGTACAAATCGGCACCGTCTTCGAAGCCACCATTGACTTTTAGTTTCTTAGCACCCTCGAGGAGCTCTGGGAGCCAAGACTCTGCGTCTCCAACAAGAATGGCTGGAAATATGTGAATGAAAACGTCCCAATGCAAGTGTGCAATCAACCCACCTACGGATAATGCCATGCAGCGTTGCCCAGCAGCTGCATATAACAGTCAATATCAAGTCACACATTCAATCTACTTGGAAAATCACCTCCGAAAGCAGCCCCTATGATCGAGTTGAGGGCCAGATTCTTATTCGCTACAGACCGGCTTTGAGAACGTTTAGGATACCGTGAAAGGCTGAACCTAACCATCGGGCATGATAACAGCGTGATTCTTTGCTCCAAGGTTTGCCTGAGGAATAGTGCGTCAATATTGCGATAAACATCCTCACCGTGGATGAATTTACCTGTACCCTCTTGCCATGTTGAGTTCCCCTATTTGCATTCTCCGTTAGTCGTCAAAAATTGGAGAGCATTCTTGGCATACCGCTCGTAGATGTGCTTCCCAGCTCTGTCACCTCCCACAAAACTAATGGCTTTGATCTCCGGGTGATCACATATCGCGTTGACAGTGTTAACACCGCCATGGACGACATTGAGCACGCCGGGAGGTAGGCCTGAAAAGTATCATTACAGCCACAAGTTGATGGAGATTGACATCTTGTATCTGACCTGCACGTTGACATAGCTCCGCAATCATCATGGCTGCACCCGGGTCACGTTCGGAAGGCTTTAGAATGAGGGTGTTTCCGGTGACGACAGCCATAGGTATAGTCCATAATGGGATCATGCTATAATAGAGGATGAATAAGTTCCCAATCAAACAACGTTCTAGAATCTCACGCCGGGAAATTGAATGGTGCGATACTTGCGCAGACTCCAAGAGGTACCTTTCTGACAAAAGTGTCCATGTCTTTGCTGACTAGAAGACTCATTGAAGTAAGACAAAATAGAGTATTGGGCAACGCATACCTTCGAGCTTATCTCCCATCAACATAGAGGTTGCACCAATGGCAGTCTCTACAACCTGAAGCCCACGGAGTAGGTCGCCATGGGCATCTGTGTCCCGTTCAAATATATGGAGAACCAGGAAGCAGCGTATCGAAGGACCCCGTACATACCTGCAATGGTCTTGCCTTGCTCTAGGACGATGCTATTAGCAATTGCATCTGCATTCTCACGAAGGAGATGCTGAAGGCTGGGTGACTCGATCAACACTGTAATAATTGCTAGAATGGATGAAGCACAAACTTCAACACAATTCGCTGACGGCTCAGTACACTCGTCTTCTGCCATGTCTTGAAGGCGTGCGCTGCAGCTTTCACGGCCTGAGCAAATTCATCGTTGGTGGTGTGGGGTACGCGTGTGAGCAGAGTTTGTGTCGACTAATTGGAACAAGGCTCAGAAGAAATGGGTATGTCAAAGGTCCAGTAGACTAACAGGATCAACGACATCTATCCATTCTGACGTCTTGCTTTCAAGCCACTCTCCTCCAATGAAATTCTTAGTTGTGCCTCCGGTTGCACTAGTACCCTTCCATTCTGCAGAAATTCGCTCAGCCTTGGGGAGGGCGACTGCGCTGAGTGAAGAAAGCGACGCGGATGTAGAAAGGGCGCGAGCTGAGAGACGAGATAGGGAGGACACGGACATTAGGAGAAGGAAGGAGTCGGAGCTTAGACGGTTGGGCAGCTTAATTAGCGGTTTAATACCCCACGCGTGGCATCACGTGGGAGACGGCGAACATTTTGTGGTTGGTACCCTTTGCTCGACAGTTGCAATTGGGTTTTTCGAGTCGGCAATGCATCCCACTAACATGGCGCACGGCATGAATGGCTTCAACCCGAACAACGCTGCGTCCTCCAGCTCTAACCCGCACCCGGATCTCCCCAACGGCATCTACAACAACAATATTTCTCATCCTCAACGATTCCGTCACCACCAGCCCCCTCCACAGCAGATCCACCCTCCCAATCATTCTCAGTGGAACGGTCCTATGCGCCAGAATTCCATTTCACAGGTGCACATGCCCCCCACGCCACAAAATCATCCCTTCAACCAGCCTGGCTGGCCGAACATCAATCAAATGCATCCTCAGCAGTTCCCTAATGGAATGCCCCCCATAGGTGGTTTTAACATGCCATTTTTCCCACCACAGATGACCCAGGACTCTTTTATCGTCCCTCCTCCTGTGGAGCAAGCAGAAGAGAATATCATCCTGCAAACTCTGATTGAAAGCAAGAACAGAAGAGAGTCCTACAAGGACGCGTTAAATTCTCTGCATGGGGTAAGAAACCCGATCTTTCAAATCCTTTGACGCGTCTGAATTACATCAGAGAAACGGACACACTGCAAGTCAGTGGAAAGACTATTTTCTCGACCATAAGGATCGTTTAGACGAGATTATTTCCCGCTTTCTCAACCCACCCAAGGTTGCTCAGGTCCCTTTTCAGTCCATAAAAAAGCCTTCGCCTAGCGCGTACAAGGCAGAACCATCCCCCGCGCATTCTCTGCCTCCCAAGCCCAAGCGGCAGGATTCTGTGCAACGCGCCCCTCCGCCGACCACAGCTAAAAGGAACACCATAAATAGTCTTACTGCTCCCGCTCCTGTTTTTGGCGATCGTTTACCTCCACCCAATGCTGATATACAAATTCCTGATCCTCCGTCGCGTTCTCCATCGCCGCCAACTGTAGTAATACCCCATCGAGGCAGGGGAAATAAATATACTCCCGAGGATCGGGACTTCTTCCTAAAGTTTATTTCCTGGCGTTTAAAAGGTGATCCAAGTCTGACCAGGAATGATTTATGCGCCATGTTGGCTGAAAAAGTACGTGAGCTTCTGATTCCCATGTCGTCAACTCTAACCGCCGATGATATCATCAAGGCACCTCATCATACTGCTCAATCATGGGCATCTTACTGGTCTAACAAACATGATGTTCCCGACAAAATTCTCGCTGCAGCAAAGGGCGATGAATACGGTTTTGAAGAATCGGAATCCGAAGAGGAAGAGATGAGAACTGTAAAACGACGACCAAAGTACAAGGACATAAGCTCAGAAGAGGAGGATGAAGATGATAAGAACAGCCAGCCTGAATCAGATGATGATAATAGTGATGACGAGCCTATTCGAGTGTACCCGGAAAGCGAAATGGGACAAAAAGGTGGACCATTCACCGATGCCGACCTTTATATCACTGCCAGGTATACATTGACGTGCCCCAACTTTGACACTGCCTCCGGCAAAGAGCGATGGGATCCATATAGCGACCGCGTAAGTTTCCGAAAGTCCGTCTTGTTCTATTTCGTCGGCGCTTAATTACGGAATCTATCCGTTTTCTTGAACAGTATCCTCAACGCTCCGCGAAATCATGGGCCGAATATTACCGCCGCTATGAACGAAGTAAGTTTGTAAAGATGGCAGAAAGCAAACATAATGACACTTTCTTATGCTATAGCGATAATAAGACTTGCAAGAAAGATGAAGAAGCAGGATCATGACCTTTTCGGAGAATCGTCGTCGATTCATGATCAACGCGCTCAACCCTCTTGGGCGTCTAAAGATGTAAATGATTTGCACCAAACAAAGCGTAAACACAGCGCAGACCCTGACGCTGACGGAGAATATGACAGTGAGCGTCCTCCTAGTAGGAACAAACGTGGCAGAGGCGGTGAAGCATAGTACTGTTTCACTGAACCGGACCATACTCTCATTCACTTTTGATTCAACTTTTGATCACATTCTCTTGGCCATCTAATGCGTAGATCATTTTTTCCTGCACTCTTCGGACAAACAGGTGTATTTTACAAAAATTGGTGAGTCCTGAACCTTTGTAGATATCATAGTATATCTGTACATAGTCATGGTACTCTAATTTTTGCTAATTTTCGATAGTACATACCATTGGCGCCCTATATATTACTAGTTTGACCTGCCACGTGCTGGACTGATTGATGTCAGATATTGAGATAGCAACAAACGCTACTCTTCAAGTTCAACCACATAAGTAACATGGATGAAGAATATGACGTGCGTTCGCCTTTCACCACTGTAATATATCTCAATGACCTGGGCTAGGTCATCGTTCTTGGTACAGGCCTGACGGAGTGTATCCTCTCCGGATTGCTTTCCGTGGAGGGCAAGAAAGTGCTCCATATGGATCGTAATGACTACTATGGGGCCGATAGTGCAAGTTTGAACTTGACTCAAGTACGTTATTATGATATTAATTGGCTAGCACATGCTGAAGTTGGTCAGTTGTACCGCAAATTCCGACCAGATCAAGCGCCTCCTGCTGAACTTGGCCGCGACCGCGATTATGCCGTTGATCTCATTCCCAAGTTCATCATCGCCTCAGGAGAACTCACAAAGATACTTGTGCATACCGATGTCACTCGCTATCTTGAATTCAAGCAAATCGCCGGTAGTTTTGTATACCGTGACAGAAAGATTTCTAAGGTGCCCAGTACCGAAATGGAGGCTGTTAAGAGCCCTTTGATGGGCCTCTTTGAGAAGAGACGAGCAAAGAAGTTCTTTGAATTCCTTCAAGGATGGCAAGACAACGACCCAGCCACTCACCAAGGTGAGCATTCACCTGCCATCTGGTTATCCACTCCGAGATTGTTGATATTGTCTTAGGTATCAATCTCGATAGGGATAGCATGAAAACCGTTTATGAGAAGTTTGGTCTGGAGCCTGGTACTCAGGATTTCATCGGTCATGCCATGGCCCTCTACCTAGATGATGAGTAAGTGTCTTGCCACACTTCTGACATATACCTATACAGAGCCTTGTTCTTGCAGTTACATCAACAAGCCTGCTCGGCCGACATACGATCGCATTATTCTGTACACCTCTTCAATGGCCCGCTATGGCAAATCACCCTACATCTATCCTCTTTATGGCCTCGGGGAACTTCCTCAGTCGTTTGCGCGTCTTAGTGCTATCTATGGTGGTACATATATGCTCGACAAGCAAATCGACAAAATCGTTACCGATTCCGACGGAAAGTTCGTTGGCGTCACGAGCGGTGGGGAGACTGTCAAGGCAAAGCAAGTCATTGGAGATCCTAGTTACTTTGGGGCAGGCAGTGAAAAGGAAAGTGGAACACTTCGGGTAATCGAAGTAGGCAAGGTTGTTAGGGCCATCTGTCTCCTCAAGCACCCCATTCCAGGGACGGATGATAGTGACAGCGTGCAAATCATCATCCCTCAGAACCAAGTCGGTCGGCGAAATGGTATGGTTGATTGTGTTCATTTCTGATTTTTGGTTGCTAATACGTTGCAGATATTTACATCGCAATGGTTTCTTCGACCCATAACGTCTGCGCCAAGGATATTTACGTAGCGATTGTGAGCACCATTGTCGAGACAGACAAACCTGAGCTTGAGATTGTACCTGGCCTGAGTCTCTTGGGTCCCATTCATGAGAAGTGAGCATCCTTGAAATCGTGATTGTGTAGTTGGCATGTTGATCTTCCGAACCAGATTCATCTCTATCTCGCCTCTGTATGAGCCCACATCTGATGGCAAACAAGACAATATTTTCGTTACCCGCTCTTACGATGCGACCTCTCACTTCGAGACTGTCGTTGAAGATGTTCAAGATGTCTGGCAGCGTGTCACAGGCAGCCCTTTGGTTCTCAAGAAACGCGAAGTCGACTTTCAGCAGTAATTCATGTAAAGAGACAGTTTACGTCACAACATCCATCCTCACGATTTTGTACTCACTTCACAATGTCAACTTTTTCAATAATACATTCAGTATTCTGTCAAAAAAAGGAATCCATATCGAACTCTGGCACTTCAACATCTTGCTTCGCTGATCTTATTAGGTTTCCTAATCCAACTTTCCTGGCAAACAAATCTCCTTGGTGTTGCACAGGCTCTTGATGTTCTTGAATAGCTGGCGGAACTCCAAAAGCAGGGCGTTCAGGGGAAGCCTTTCTAGTGGGTGGCTGTGATAAGACGGACATATCGATCAGGATAGATGATCTTCGGCGATCAAACAAGGATCGCCGGGAAAGGATAGGACTAGGAGGCGATGATGCCTGGTCATTAGTTGCCACGATATTGACCGTGTCAGCAACAGACGGTCGATCGAAAGACCATGACCTGACAAGATCCAAACCGAGTACGTGGCAACCTGAGGAACCGTAAGATCTCCTTTGGCTAGAGTCAAAATAAGAAGATGAGGTACCCACCCATTCTACAAAAGGCACGGGCCATTTGGAGAACGAAATTGAACTCTGATCGTCCGGAGATCTCACTTGTTCCTTTCGCTGCCTGCAAGGTCTTTGACCGTAGCTGAGAAAACAAGAGCGCGAGACTAGGGTCGTCATAATGAGGTTCTCCAATTTCCGTCACCTGAATGTTCAGAGAACTTGCAATATCTTGTAGGGGAGTCTAAATACTTGTTTCAACTGATCGAGAAAAAATGATACAATATGGCAGCTCACCAGTAGAATCCTTACTGCCATGTCTCTGCGATGAAGCAACCAGAACGCCCAACTTGCGAGCCACCGATTCCCGTTCCTGAAAGCTATTGGTAGGACGGTGGTATCAAGGATCTCGAGTAATAAAGGTCCTTCGTTACTCTGTTCAACAACTCGAGCTAAGGCGACAGCCAGTTGAAAGTCGTTAAGTTGTTTTATACAAACGTTGACGGCGTCTTTAAGTGCTCCACCAAGGAGAAAAAAAGCCGCAGCGTATTCTACAGTTGATAAATCAAGCAACATCGAAGATAGTTAAAGAGAGTCTACTAACCGAAACGTCTCTTGCTCAGTAATGCAAATGCATTTTTTAGCGCTGCGGTACGCCATCGTTGTTCCGAGAAATCATTTGAGAGGAATTTGAGCATGATTCCCTGTTCTTTGTGCCACGCAGCCTGTCTCCATAGTCCGTGAACGAGCTTGACTTTGCCAAGGGCGAAGTAATAAAGAGAACAGGCTGTGGGATCTCTGATATCTCCTGCCATGTACTCATTACGCGCTATGACTTCCATTTGCGTTCTCTAGGTATCATTGAGTCAGGTAAAATCAACAAATAAGTACAACAAACCAAGGTATCCAAGGAGGTCAGCCAGATAGGAATTCCGACTGCTCGTGCATTTACCCATCCGAGTTTTCCGTCACACGCTGTTACGGAAGCATTTAACAAAAGGTCTTGACTTTCGCTGTGAAACGCCCATATCATGTCTCGATAACGAAGACGTTCTCTTCGACCGGATGCTCTGAGCTGGGCACCCCGAGATTGTGGACTGCTTGGCACCGACGAACGATGGTTGAGAATATAAAAAGAGCGCATAGAGATTAGATATCGTAGGCCATTGGAATCTAAAGCCCGACGTTGCTCGTCGATCTGTACATGGGTAAGGTAGAGACAAACGTGAACAAGGTCCAGGCAATAATGAAGTCCAACTTACCTCTAATGTTGTCTGTATGAGGGTAAGTAGATGGGATTGCTCATTGGGCGTTAAGTGAGGAAGTGGAGACGACTCCAGGGCCTCCATCAAATCCAGTACGAGCGAACGGGAGAAGCCTTCTTCAGACCTGAAGAACCATCAGAGTAGGACACAACATGGAAAAGATATGTCGTACTCCTCTTTCCGCTCAGGATTGTTATCAAATAGGTTGTTGTACTCTTTCCTTCGGATAGATACCTGTTCCACCCATGGATGAGTTTGGGGATTCTTTATCAAACTAATGCCAGACTGACAGAAACAGTATTTGAATCTGCTTTGAAGAAGGTATCCACTGGGAGGGATGTCCACTGAACTCTGCTGCGGTCTCTGGTGTTGGTGGCGACATCTTTTGACAAATTTACAATGATATCTTTAACCAGCTCGACCTTTCCTTTGATGAAATTTGATTATTGATTAACCATGCCAGAGCCATGCTGCTTACCCCACAACAGGCATTGTAGAACCATTTGTGGATGATAATCATCCAGGGGTCCATTGTGTCTTGCAGCGTATTCGAAAAGGGTCTCTTCATCTGACGCTGGAGATGGTGAGTCATAGAGAAGCATCTGATGGCCTGCAGCTATGAGAAGCGATCCACGGTCAAGCCAAATAGAATCGCTGATGGGCAAAGGAATGAAACTTGATAAAGTAACGGTTGGTTAGAAAACTACAGACGATTATATGTTCCACGAACCCTCCGATCTCAATCGCGGTGCACGTTGCCCATCCGGGTCCTTCGTCAAAATAAGTCATTCGCTGTTGACATAACAGTTCGACGCGGTGACGGAAACCAACAGCAAGGATAGACTGGTTATCGGGAGTTGACGTCCAATCTAAGTCATTGACACGCTCACTGAATCAAATAGCCGTGAGGTAACGATGATGAAAAGAAGGCGTTTGAACATACCTATATTGTGTACAGAATTCCAGGCCGGTAGCAAACTCTGATTCTTGCGAATTCCATATTGTCAATTCATCGCCATCTGGTCCAGGAACGACTAAGGTTGAGCATCAGTAAGCGTACAACTTTATACATTGATGAGACATTACTCCCTCAAAGCAGTTTTTTTGGCAGAGCTACAGCTAGCTTTCGTAATCTTTCTGCGACCTGTTTTCACCGTTCCCGTGCGCCTCCACAAGGGACCTTTGTGGAGTGTCTGAGAATCCTCGGGAACCCAGAAGTCTAGTTCTCCGGTATTGGAGACACTGAGAAGGGCATCGGATTCTGTCCGAGACTGTCTCTGACCCCAAGCCATCGGGTCTACAGGTAATATGAACTTTGGCGGAGATGAGGATGATAAGTTGGATTGCGAGTGAATAAGTAAGGTTGGAGAAGGATTATAATAAACACGGAAGTGGACAATCGATAGTTCAGATGTGATTCCGACTATGGAGTCACCTTCGTCTTCGGAAGGAATTGAGAACAGGTAGTCTATAGCTGGTAAGAAAACGCTCTGAGGAGGCGTCGAGTGCAAAGTCAATATCCCGTCAGATCCTAGATATGTCACAAAGGTACGTCCTATACCCGAATTCAGTTTATTTCATGAAAGCGCGGGGGGAGATAAAAATTTGATTTACCTCGTTGAAGTACAACAACATGATCTGCTGAAGACCAGGAGCCCGAACGGACCAACTGAGTACCATTTCTTATGACTCTCCAGGCCTCGCCACCCATAGCACGTATAATGCCTACGCCTGCGCCCTCCGGTGTCCTTACGAGCCTGACAATTTTTGACTCTTCTTCGAAGACCCTAGGTAGCATGCTCGAAGACAGCCTGAGACCATCATCCTGTGCATCAAAAAAGGCGACGGGAGAAAGATCGAAAATTGCTAATGGGGAAGATACTGCAAGCGTTAGCATAGATGGATCTGCATTGGGCAGTAAGAAGAGATGGGAAGGGGGTCTGGGCAAAGTAGACGGCGGCAACTGTTGAAGCGTGAACTGTTTCAAAAGTGTTGGAGGTCTTCGATCTACATTCTGACGGGGAAGATATAAAATCCAAGCCAAAACATCGAGAAGGATAACTGACTGCAACTGCGCTTACGACAACGGAGCCGTCACCAAGAACGCGAAGGAACAGATCCCAGCGTTCGTCCTTAATATCTTTGATTCTACGAAGACGAGCATTGTCCTGGTCCGGCCATTCCTCCAGTGTTTTATTCAAAGCATTTCCGACGATTTCTCTATCAAGCCAAAAAGCAGTGGAGCCGGTCTGGTTTTGGGAAGCGGCCGAAAACGGAAGAGATGAGAAAATGTCCAGTGATGCGTGAAGCTGTAACTGTTGGGGAGAATCTAGCACAGGGAAGAAAATACGAATTGTGGAATCATCAGTGACCGTGTAAAGTATCAGGTCATCGCTACAGAATGAGATAGATATGATGACGGATCTCAGAGTTTACCAGATACTAACCGGCTTGCTGCTTGAGGTTGTCGCCAAGCAAAATTTGTTATGGTGCGCGGATGAGGGATTACTTGAGTCTGGCGACCCGACGTGGTAGAGTACATCCTGATTGTACTGTCCGACTAGATGGAACGGGTCAATGGTTACTGGAACTAGATCATCTCCTGAGCAAACGCATACCACAGACAGAGTGGCAATATACATTAACGAAGGTGCGAAATGGAGACAAGTCAGAGAACATGCACTAAAGGGGGATTCAGATATCAAAACTCAGTGGAGATCTGGTGAGGAGATCTACCGAATAGTCCATTTCTGTGACCAAGTGGGAAGATCGTTCTCAAGAATCAGTGTATATACTGAGAGGCTGAGCTGAGAGCCAACAGCAAGCAAACCTAGCTATCGTAAGTTTGGCATCGGAAAAGAGACGCAATGTCGGCACCAGATTTGCAGTCAAGCGTCGTGATGACTTGATTTTCTGGAAGTATAAGAGTGGAGTGAATTAGCCAAGTATCCTTCTTCACGTCAGAGAGACCCCAAGCGGCGATGCGGTTGTTCATAGCGGCGAAGACCTTGAGAGCCAATAGTCAGAAAATGCGACAGCAAGACACGGATTAGTTACCAGCATCATGCCCGAGTCGACTGTGATGCATGATATGTTGTCGACAGTGTTCGTGGTACTTGGAAATGCTTCTGATAATGTAAGAACACGGACGAGGGAGAGTGAGGAAGCATTAAGGAGTATGACGACGTCTGCTGATGGATAGAGCTGGTGAAAAGGGTGAAGCCAAAGCCCAGAGGGTAGGAAAGACCAGACTGACAATCAAGAGGGCATTCGGGAGCTGTAGATGGCAGATATTGCGTGTTGGGTAGGCCGCGTAAGTGTGGTGGAGGCGGAGCATGGCATGAAGCGTAAATAATTGCAGCGCGGCTGAGCTCAACCTTACTCAACTCCCACCATGCGCCTTCGCCTCCTGCCTACCACCCTCCTCACCCTCCTCTTCGTATCCCCCGCACTTTCCTCTGCGCAACACCCACTTGCAGGTACCTTGTCTACCACACTCGTCGACGCCCTCTCCGACAATCCCAACTACACCTCTCTGCTTCGTCTTCTTCAACACGCTCGCCTCATCCCCACTCTCAACAAACTCAATGGGAGCACTCTTTTCGCTCCCACTAATGATGCTGTCAAGCGCCACCTCCGCGAAAACCCCCTGTGGCAAAGTGCCTTTGACGATGACCACTTTGTTATCAATGACAATGTGCACGAAGAGTTGAGGCAGCAGCTGCTCTACCACTTACTCAACCGCACAGTCTCGGAATTCCCCACGAACAAGAGCTCAGAAACATACAAGACCTTGCATTACCCTCGAGCTCTTCCTGACCCGCCCTCAAGAGATCCGCCTCCGACTCCGCCTTGGTTACCCATTCCAGGGGGGACCTTAGGGGGCGAACCGCAGCGATTGCGCGTTTCGGTGAATGACAAGAAGATCTGGGTTGGAGTTGACGCTTTTGGCAACGGTGCCGCTGAGATTGTCAATACCTCTACAGCGAGTAACGGTGTTGTATATGGCATTTCCAGTGTCCTCAAGCCACCAGGTGATCTAGGTAAGGGATCTTTGAAAATGCCTTCCTAATGGTTGACTTTGAGACCATTTTAGCCCAAGTTGTATCTCAGCAGAGTTCCATGTCTTTTTTTCATAAAGTGTTAACTCCCGTAATGACGAAACTTCTTAATTCCACGCCAGAGCTTACACTTTTTCTCCCTGTTGATTCTGCTTGGGATGCTTTGGACCCTTACGAGCGAATCTATCTTGAGAGTGAATACTCTACTAACGATCTTAATCGAATACTGAATTTGCACGCGGTTACGGAGGAAGAAGTGAGGTATCTCGATACCTTCGGGAAAGCAACAATTTGTAGAACCTTTTCTCCCTCGTCATGAAATACAATCACTCATCAATCATTGATTTATCAGTGACAACGCTTGACGGCTCCAAGCTCGAGATCAAAGTTTCTGCCGAGAACACCATAATTTCGGGCGCAAATCTTGTGGAACCCGACATTTTCGCGTCAAATGGCGTCCTTCATCTTGTGGACACTCTCCTTATACCTCCGGGCACACTTCAACTTACACCCGAGAAATATCTTCTTGCTCTCAACTGCACAACTTTTGTGTCTTTGTTACATTCTGTGGATTTGGGCACCTTGATCAATAACACAGATGTCAAGTACACAATCATTGCTCCATCTGATGACGTGATGTCGTTGTACGGGGACAAGGAACTCCCAGAGAAAGGCAGTGAAGAGTTGAAAAAACTCCTTCAGTATCACTTTTTGCCAGGGAATTGGACTTCCGAGAAACTAGCTGATGGAATGCTGCTGGAGACTGCGTTGGAAGAGGATGGACTCGCTGGTAACAAACAGGTCCTGAGTGTTGGGGTTAGTTCGGATGACAAGAAAGTGGCTGAGAAGTCCATCAGGTTTGCTGGTGCTAAGACTATAGGAGCCCCGAGTAAGTTGTCCACATCGACGTCATTCACCATTGGCTTATGTTTTACCAGTCGAAGTCAACAACACCCTTATCTACCTTATCTCTCGGCCAATTGTGCCTCCTGTCGATCCTCTGCAAACTGCTCTTCCCTTCCTTGACTTTTCGTCATTCCTAGCGGCCATCTTCTCCACTTCTCAGGCCGAAATCCTTCGAAAGGCACCCCATACGTCCCTTCTTATCCCCCATAATTCGGCTTTCAAACGCCTAGGACTTCTTGTCAGCGCTCACCTACTCGGCACATCCGGGAAGCAAGATTTGGAGAATGTCCTCCTACATCACGCATTGGACAGCATAGAGTATGCCCAGTCACTAAGGAACGGCTCTCAGCATACTTTTTCAACCCTTGAAGGTAGCGATGTTCGATTCGACAGATTGAAGAATGGGACCTTCTATGTCAGCCCCAGTGGAGGTTGGGCAGGAATGCAGTCCGAGCTCTTCGTTAAGGATCTTCTCACAAACACTGGTGTTGTTCACGAGCTCTCGGACATTCTTATTCCCCGCTCAGTTAATTTGACGATTGGCAAACTCGTCAAAGCTGCCCAAGGAAGTACTATGGCATCGATAGTTGTCAAGGCTGGGTTTGAATGGGTGCTCAATGGGACTGCGCCCCCAGAAGGATTTCCCTGGACAAATGAAGCATCGTCAGGTGTAGGTTGGACATTACTGTGTCCCACGGATAATGCATTCAAGGATGTGAATCTGACACAACTTTATGCTGACCCGGATGCGCTACGTGCAATGGTCGCACAACATCTCATTCCTGCTCAGCCACTGGAGGGTGGATCATTAATATATGACACTGACGCACTCTATAACAATCAGCCTCTTCCTCTCGACGATTCACCGACTTACACTACCCTGCTTTCCTCCAAGTCGGCGTACGGAGATCTTATCTTCCGCTGGCGTGATGATCCGGAAACAAAAGGATATGTCGTCGGGATCAAAGGTGCCCGGGGCACCGATGGTAGCGCTGATTGGGCTCGTGTACTCTCATGGGGCCGATCTACCACTGCTGGCGGAGGAGGTGTTATACAAATCGACCGACTATTGCAACCATATCATCCCCCATGGTGGATATCCTACGGTGCACCTACGGTTGTGGGTCTCGGGGGCTGCATACTCATCTGTTTATTCTTTTACGGCGTCAGACTTGTTTGGCGACGAGACACGACAGAGGCCACTTATGAGCCTATTGGTGGATTTGGGTGCGATGGCGAACCTTGATTCTAAGGGTCGTAATTGGATATTTGGATTTCTTTATGATGATATTCCCTTGACGGGAACTACAGATAGCGAATAGTAACCATGTATGTATGTATTTAGACCAGGTCCAAGGTACAAGTAGACGTAGGTGTACAATGACGATCGGTTATCGGGATTACTGCGAAGCATGTGAATGTTTTGACTTTTCCCGTCCCGGTCATCTGGGGTACTTTATGAATTGGCTACATCTTCTACTTTTTTACTTAGCAAGTCCTCGCCAGACACCCCACCATGGTTTGCAGTGCATCCGATTCTTTACTCGACATGTCTGACAATTTGACACAGAGCAGTGAAGCACCAGCTACCGACGACTCTCGTTCCACTGCGGTCGAGTCCGCCAAAGCGTTCATCGCTGGAGGTTTTGGTGGCGCCGCTGCTGTCCTTGTTGGTCAGTTGTTCACCATTGCCATGAGAGTTCAGAATTAGCTGATAGTCTTTCTTCCTTGATATTTGACTCCGCCTTCTTCAGGACATCCCTTTGATCTGACAAAGACGAGGCTTCAAACTGCCGGCCCAGGCGTTTATACTGGTGCCTTGGATGTTGTGAAGAAAACTCTGGCTCGAGATGGTATCACTGGGTATGTGCGATATTTTCTCTATTGAAATTTGTGCTCATGAGAGTGTAAGCATGTATCGTGGGATGGTCCCTCCACTATTGGGAGTAACCCCGATCTTCGCTGTGTCTTTCTGGGTAAGATAACGGGAAACTTCCTTCAAAGTCGTGGCCTAAGCGCCAAATTATGCAGGCTTATGACGCATCGAAGAGTTTGATAATTGCCCTAACCCCAAATCGGACAAGTCAGACTTTGTTAACATCGGAACTCGCGGTTGCTGGATTTCTATCAGCCATTCCTACGACGCTTATTACAGCTCCCGTAGAAAGGGCTAAGGTCATTCTACAGGTAAATATACTCTTCTCCTCCCTGCAAACACCCATTAACATTACCCGGATAGACTCAGGGTCAGGGTAAAGAAGCAGGTGAGAGGAAGTATAAGGGTGTCGTTGATGTAGTGAGGCACCTTTACCGTGAGGGTGGAATGAGAAGCATCTTCCGTGGAACAGGAGCCACGCTTGCTCGGGATGGTCCTGGCAGTGCAGCGTTCGTGGATAGTTACTGGTTTCGATTCTTATTAACTGACTTTTATCAAAAAGGTACTTCGCAGCCTACGAGGTGACAAAGAAAGCCTTGACTCCAGCGGGTTCTTCCCCAGCTGAGTTGAACCTTGGCGCAATTATTGTGGCTGGAGGATCAGCTGGCGTTGCCATGTGGGCTTTGGCAATACCTCCAGATGTACGTCAATAGTTTCTTCCCTTCCCGAGACTACTTATAACCAGGTGTCTTGTTAGGTACTGAAATCTAGGATTCAGTCTGCGCCGGAAGGTACTTACTCGGGGATGCTCGACTGTGCACGCAAGACGATAGCCCAGGATGGTCTTCGTGCATTATGGAAAGGATTTGGACCAGCTATGGCAAGAGTGAGTAGTCTGTCTGTATGTGCTATCATCGTCTGATAGAATACAATAGGCATTCCCTGCTAACGCAGCGACGTTCGTGAGTGAATCTTTTCCTCTTCTTTGGGTGTTATTTGATCCTTTGTCTTCAGCTTGGGGTTGAAGCATCTAGAACTCTTATGGACAAGTTCTTCTAATTGGTATAGATTTGGGTATCAGTAGATCTTTATTTTATATCCATCCCAACAATGTGCTTCCGCATCTATATATAGTGCAACACGGTCACGAGTTTCGAGTTGGAAAATAACTTCCGAGTCAAAGAAAACGTTCATGCGTAAGGTAGAGGACATCCATCCCCCGCCTACGTCACGTGCCAGCGTGACAGTCATCCAAATTGGGAGGGCTCCAGCAAAAATATCATTTCTCATCCATCTACGCTGTTACTCACAAATCGGCTCCCAACATTTTTGTCTAATAGATGCCTGTAAATAGTTTGTCAAATTAGATCTACAGTCGAACCCCTTATAACCCATGGCCCCTCCGGAGATGCCAAAAGTTATGGGTTTTCAGGGGTTATGGGTTAGGGAAGAGGTGGTCATATACGAGGCTTCATTTCGGTCAATATATAGTGAAATAGAGTATTTCTATCATTTAGAGTCTATTAGACATCATGGGAAGTAAAATATTGATTGATCGTCGTAGGGTGAAGAGATTGGAACTCATCCAAGCGTGTTTGGCGTCCAAAGCTTGCAAGAATTGTCTCTGACTTACGTGCAAATGGATCAACCAAATTTGCCTCGTGGTCTAGCCATGCCTCGTCAGCCTCGAAGATCTTTTCCTGCCTTGCAAGACGTGCGAGAAGATCATCTTTGCATGTTTTGGTCTCTGCTTTACGTTGGGAAATGCCTGCTTTAACTGCTTGCAGAGGATCCTTACTCGGCATGGCGGAAAAAACAAATAAAAAAGTTGTTTGAATCCATAAATTATTGACAGACGTCATATGATACAATAATTTATCTGTCTAGCTCAATAAAATCTGCTGATTGCCATTTCCGGTGAATTATGGGTTATGGACCCCGTCCAAGCCCATGGGTTATTGAGTATGGGGGGGTCACTGATTTTCCCTGCCAACCAAGTTGGTGGGAGGACAAAATCCATGGGTTGTGGGGGTTATGGGTTATCAGAGCCATGGTTTATAAGGGGTTCGACTGTATTTTAGAACATGTGGATCCAAAGTTATTTACTAAGACGCGTCAAAACGCGTTCACGTGTCCGTGCATATCATTATGACGCGACGTTCAAATACTGTTCTCACGCGGATGGCCAACTTCAAGCGCACTGCATCCCAGAGTTAGGTTAGTTGACTCAATCCGGATTCTGAGGTTAGAACTATTTAAGTTGACACTGGACAGGTTTGCTACATGTTCTCGTCAGTTTATGAATGCATATCAGCTCGGTCTGAATGGTCCCCAAGCAGCATGGGCAGCTAGGAAGTATCGGGGCCATAGAAGTGCTCCCTCCAACAATTATGAAGGAGCTTGATGCCGCAGGCATGGTTCTAAAATGTGGTAGCAGGAATCTATTTTTTGGACAGTTCCTTAATAATGTACATATATTTCTGATATTTCTTGATAAACTTCGACTGATACATTACATCAATGAAATGTTGGGGCCCGATTTGTGCAACAGGCCCCCAATGCTGCATAGGAGACAAGTTTTGTCTGACATTCTTGTTTTGGACAAAAATGTCACATCAAAGTAACGCCACGTGACGTAGGTGGGGGATGGATGTCCTCTACCTTACTTTTAACTGTGATAATGCCAAACTGTGGGTCAATGAGTTCAAATGAATCAAGCCCTGCAACGACAAAACATTCAAAGAGGAAGAATGTCTCTCACCTTTGGGCAGCCTGATCTCCATCTGCATCTGAGTGTGTTCATTTCACTAACCTCATTTCTCGCCTCACCGGTATGATAGGATAGCTCAAAATCTGAAGAGTTTTGAGATTTGGACCATGTATCAATGCTGTGAACAGGTCTCATACTCAGATCTTCCATGCGACATGAGAGCGGAAGTCGATGGAATATTCAATGTTACTGGATGTCTGCCTTTAGCCTGGACTGATGTACAAGGTTGATCAGAACTCGTATGCATTGACTTTTGCACGTTTGTGTTGGAAAAATCCTGATTGTTGAGTCAGGCGGAATCAGCTGTGATCAGGTTACTTTAGACAGACCCAATTTCTAGGCCTGATCAGAAAGATGTTACAAGATCAGGCATCCTTATTAGGCCATATCAGACCTGATTGGAGGAGCACCTGCCTGATCATGAAGGCTACCCAGCTTGATTTGACCTTATTTGACCTGATCTGGATTTCAACCTGATTTAGCAAATGATATGTTTTTTTGCTCAGTTCCAGGCATGACCATTCACATAGATATATTGTCTGTACTATACACACTCAATCCAAGATCTGGGTGTAAGCCTCACGAGCCCCTATTCTGCTCGAAAGACAGGGTTGCCTGTGCTGAGTGATGTGAAATCTGCACAGGAGGAAGGAATGTGTATGAGAGAATATGTACAGTATGTAACTAATGGTTGATCTAAGTAGAAGTAAATGAGCTGGAGAATTGTTGGCCAATATGATGAGGTAATATGTAAAATTGTCAGCCCATATGTAAGTATCAAGGGTAAGGGTGGGTGGGCAAAAGAACGAGTGCTGTCAATATATAAAACATGTTTGTTGAAGATGCAAAGATATGGTTCACAACAGATAGCACACCATCACACCTTTGTCACGCATCAAAATATGTCCTTCGTCTTCCATTTCTCCCTCCCGAAAGATGCCATTTTACTCAATTCTGGCCATGACCATTTACATAGATATATTGTCTGTACTATACACACTCAATCCAAAATCTGGGTGTAAGCCTTGCAAGCCCCTATTCTGCTTGAAAGACTGGGTTGCCTGTGCTAAGTGACGTGAAACTCACCACCATCAGGACAACGTCAACACAGAACGAAGCAAAGAAACCCTGTTAAGGAGATAGATGGACCCACATGTTGTCACGGACACTCTGTTTTCTGTTGTTTGTTACAGTCACACCTCAGTTGCTCATTACGATCCACTGAGGTGTAAGTCTACATATGTTCTCATCAGTATCACTAATACTTACTTGAGTAGTACCTCACCATTGTACAGGTACATACTTACAATATAGTTGCTCATTACGATCCACTGAGGTTACCTCACCATTGTACAGTCCCTAAGTCCTTGTCACCATCCAAAACCTCCCAAGACCGGTCCTGCCCAACAGGTTATGGGCCCCAAAGATACCTATGAAGTTTTGTCAACAAAGTTGACTGTCCCAAAGCTAGCGGCTGACGGTTCCAATTGGACAACCTACCAGGATGCATCACAAATGCTGTTACATCAAAAAAGCTTCACCAACACCTTATGAGTACTGTGCATAAACCAGTCGCAGTTGTTGAGCGTGATGGCTCCTTCTATTGGGATGACAGATCTCTAGTGCCGCTATCTGATTCAGAGATTGACAAACTCAAGGATGCAATGGAGGACTGGCTGCAAAAGGAAGCTCAAGTCTGTGAAATCATCTATAGCACAGTAGATCAGTCCACATTTCATCAAATCAAAAAAGAACCTACCGTTGCTGCTCTCTGGAAAAAGCTTATGTCAATCCATGGCAAACAAGGTGCTATGTTCGAGACTGACCTCCTCACTCGGCTACAGAATGCTCACTTCATCGAGAATGGTGAAATTGACATGTGCACTCACCTTGCTAACCTTGTTGTCATCAAGGAACGCCTTGCCAAAATTGACTGTCCCCTGTCTGATGCATTGTTTGCGAGTTACATCTGCACTTTGCTGTTACTTGCACCTTCCTACAAACCCCTCCTTATGACACTGTCCACCAATGCTTGTGTCACTCAGAAGCCTATATCCAGTCAGGATCTCATGTGGCATCTCACTAGAGGCTAATAATGCTGCTATTGAGAGCAGTATTAATCAGCAGCATGAAGCAATGGTTGCGGCTTATATCAAGGCCAAAGGCAAGTGCGAGTCAAAGGATGGAAAAGGCAAGGCTAAGCCTAAAGGAAAAGAGAAGGAAAAACATCATTCCAACAATTGCAATAAGGATGGACATACTGATGATCAGTGTTTTGAGGACGGTGGAGGCATGGCAGGGAAGGCACCTAATTGGTGGCTGAAGAAACATAAGGGCAAAGAAAAGGACAAGGCGGACAAATCAAAGTCAGCAAACACCGCCGAGACTGAAGAAAAAGATGAAAATTATGCTTTTCTTACCTTTTTAACCATTGATGCCCCTAATAATGCCCTTGATGACAACATTGCACTTGCTGTTATGTCCAGACACAGCCACAAGGCTCATGCCGCATCCCCTTCTGCTGGCGTCATTATTGACTGTGGTGCTAGTAGTCACTTCTCGCCGTCTTGCAAAAAGTTCCTGAATTACCAGGAAATCAATCCTGAGCCAATCCGTGCAGCTGACGGACGTACCTTCAGTGCTCTCAGCAGAGGCAATCTCCGTATTTGTCTGCCAATGAAGGATGGGAAAAAATTCAGTATCCATTTTATTAAAAAAGGTCTACTTTGCACCTCAGATGGCCTTTACACTCATTTCGGTATTATGTCTTGATTGAGCCGGGTGTTCCCTCCTCATTGAGGACAGGATGTGCATCATACGCAGTCCCAAGCTGCATTGCCAGGTCATTGGCCATGTTTCTGCAGTCCGTAGGCTCTATTGTGCTGATTCATCACTTACCTCGTCATCTCCCAAACTTGTCGCCAATGTTGCATCGAAATCTATCACAATTAGTGAACTTCATTGGTGTATGGGTGGTCACATCAATCACAAAGACTTATGTGAGGCTGTGCGCAAAGGGGTAATCACCGGCATTGAGCTTGACATGTCATCAGAGCCCAAAGAATGTGAGGCCTGCATCAAGGAAAAGGCTCAGCGTCTACCATTCCTGAAAGAGAGTAAAACTGAATATACTCACTATGGCCAAAAGATCATTGCTGATCTCTGAGGTCCAGCTCAAGTCCAGTTGCTAGGTGGTCACCTCTACTCCTATACAAACATTGACCTCTACACGCACAAAGAACGGATCACTTTTCTTTGCAAGAAGTCTGACACGTTCCAAGCATACTCTAATTATGAGGTGTGGGTTAAAACCCACAGAAAAGCGTCTATCAAGACATATAGGAGTGATCAAGGGGGGAATTCACAAGCAGTCAGCTTAGAACTCATCAGAAAGCCGCCAGAACTGTTTGAAATTTGACAGTTCACGATTCTCTGCAATCAGATAGCGTTGCCAAACGTGTTAATTGCACACATCTGGAGGGCATAGGTGCAATGATGATTGCAGCAGGACTGCCAAAATATCTGTGGGCTGAAGCTAAACATCATATGGTATGGTTGCAGAATTGTGCACCATCTTGTGCACTTCTCAACTATACAACCTCACATGAAATGGCAATGGGCAGGGAAGCCCGACATCTCCAAAGTCCATGAATGGGGTTCCCTCACCTATGTTAAATGTCACGTGGCAGGTAAACTCGAGCCGAAGGTCAACAAAGGCAGATTTGTCGGTATTGATGAAGAATCAAAGGGGTACTGAATCTATTGGCCTGGAAAACAATCTGTGACAGTTTAAAGGGAGGTATACTTTACTAAAGATGCTGCCCTCAACCCAGATAATGTCCAGATTGAGGGGGAGTGGGATGATTTACTGTCAAAGTCCAATCAAGACAGTCCCCAAGCCAAAACTCCATCCAATTCCGCCTTCAGCACCACCTCTGACATTCTCAAGACCAAATTCATCAATGACGGACCCTCTCTGCTTGAAGACATCCAAAATACTGTCGACGACGATGAAAAACTGGCCAAAAACCTGTCAAAGTCACTCCAGCAAGCTCCAGACACTCTCAAAGAAGAAAACTCACCTTCTATCAAAGCCCCACACCTCAAGATGCGTTGAAACTCCCTATCAGGACTTCTTCAATACAATTCCACCCAGTATGGCCGAGGCATGCAAAGAAACAATTTGAAGAATGCAAGTTTCACGGAATGTGCATTTATTACCAATGCCATCAAAATTCTCAAGCTGAGTGATGTCGTGATCAAGAAAGTTGGTGCTGAATGGGTCCAGGAGATAGTTGAGCACACGCTAGCCGTAAGCAAGGATGTGCCAACCATGAAGGAGGCACTGAGTGGTGACAAGAAGGAAGAGTGGAGCTTGGCAATTGATGCCAAACTTGCCCAAATCAAGAAATTGGGCATGTGGGATGTTGTTAAAGCACCAACAGATTCCAAAATAATTCCCTGCAGGTACGTCTTTCACCATAAACGTGGCGCTGATGGTCAGATTGTCAGGTATAAAGCCTGGCTAGTCACCAAGGGCTTTAAACAACAGTTCGGCGTTGATTACACTGAGACATTTGCTTCCACAGTACGCGCCGCCACACTTTGAACCCTATTATCCATTGCAGCTTTGCACGGCACCTCAATAGAACAAGCCAACATAAAGAACGTGTATCTAAACTCGTTCCTAAAAGAGGACAAAATTATATACATGCAATTTTTCCTGCATTATCACCAGTTTTGCAACTTACCTCCTGAATTTGAGAAGTTACCCGACTCCAAACTTGCATGCTGGCTAAAGCGCTCACTGTATGGCACAAAACAGAGCGCCCACCACTGGTACGAGGAAGTAGTTGACACGTTTACTGGCCTTGGCTACTCAGTTTGCCAAGTTGACATAGCAGTTTTCTACAAGATGGATGGCAATGACTACACAATTGTTGCCATTGCCACCAATGACTTTACCATAATTGGTAACTCCACCACCACCACGTCCCTCATCAAAAAGCAGCTTGGTGGATGCTTTGAAATTGTTGATCTTGGCCCTATTAGTTGGCTCCTCGGAGTCAGCATCACCTGAGATCTCAATGCTTACACCATATCCCTCGGTCAACAAGCTTACGTCGAGCAGATCGTCAAACGCTTTGGACTTGAGGAAGCTTGCGCTGGTATCACTCACATGGAACCAGGAGCCAATTTCACCCCAGATTCCCCTTCAGTTTCTCATATTATACTCTCACCTGCCGAGAAAACACGTTATTGCAAAATGATCAGTTCTTTGATGTATGCTGCCATCATGACATGTCCTGATATTGCGTATGCAGTCTCTGTTCTGTCTCAGTACCTTGATGCTCCCCAATCTACTCACATGATGGCTGTTACTCGTGTTTTTTGTTACTTCTGTGGTACCTCAGGCATGAGATTAATGCTTGGTGGTACAGACCTTAAGATATCGGGTTATTCTGATGCTGACTGGGCTTCTCACCTCCATTGGCATTTGATTTCTGGCTTTGCTTTCTTTGTTGGCTTTGGTGCTGTCTCTTAGAGCTCAAAGAAACAACCAATTATCACTCTTTCTAGTACTGAGTCTGAATATGTTGCATTGACGCACGCCGCCAAAGACATTATTTGGATTCACAAATTACTTACAGATCTTCCATTTTTTCATTCTTTCTCTTTACCTACTAATCTTTACTGCTTACCGCAATAATCAAGGCGCCATTCAACTGTTGAAGGATGCCACATTGTATGCACATATAAAGCATATTGACATTCATTTCCACTTTATCCATCACACCATTGCATTCAGACATATCCAGATCCACTATGTTCCCACTTTTGATATGATCGCTGACATCTTCACCAAATCTCTTGCACATTCCAAATTTGAATGTTTTGTGAACTTCTCGGTGTTCTTTAGACTTGCGCTCACATTGAGGGGGAGTGTTGGAAAGATAGATGGACCCATGTTGTCATGGACACTCTGTTTTCTGTTGTTTGTTACAATCACACCTCAGTTGCTCATTACGATCCACTGAGGTGTAAGTCTACATATGTTTTCACCAGTATTGCTAATACTTACTTGAGTAGTTACTCACCATTGTACAGGTACATACTTACAATATAATTGCTCATTACAATCCACTGAGGTTACCTCACCATTGTACAGTCCCTAAGTCCTCGTCACCATCCGAAACCTTCTGAGACCGGTCCTGCCCAACAAACCCACCATTAACGACAGTCTAAGTGAGAAAAAACAGGCTGAAGGAACTCCACATACATTGGAGCAATAATCTCCAATGATCTCCAATACCTCAAAAAGGAATCTGAGCTCCAATGGCCTAACAATTTCACAACGTTGGATGGTAAACCTGTGAGGAGAAGAGCAGTAGTCCCTCCAATACAAAAACAGTGACCAGACAGTATAGGGAATTCCATCTCTCTCAAAATTGGATTGATGCGTTTCAGGAGCTTTCATGTCACTAAGGTGATCTTAGTGTTCTTGGCACCCATATAACATGCAATAGCATCGGAAGGCAATACATTATTGACTGCAGAATGGATTTCAAGCGCTGCAACCAGATCAAACAGATCGCTCTGTCTGGTAACTATAACTGTTTTGCCCCATCTGCCACCACGGCAAATGAAGGGTTCTGGAGCCATTCTTGTTAGGCATGCCAAAACTAGCCCATGCAGGGAAGTGATCCAATACGAAATTACGTTCTTTGTTTGGTAAGAATTTGCCAAGATGAATCTGTGCCTAGAAAGCAGTGAGAATGATTGCCCATATGCAGGCATCAAAATTCTCTGTTAATGTCAACCTGTCCCTGATAGCAGCCAGCATAGAGAGGGAGGCTGGAGGCCGGACTGGTCTAAGGGACTCGGGAGGTCAAAGGTTTTCTGTACCCGTAAAGCATATCTGACTCGCAACGATTTCGACCAGGGCAAGCCATATAAGATGTGCCAAGCTCTAAGAGCAGAGATCCTAGCAGTGGCTGTCCTACCTGCCATAACCCCAGCCATCAAAGTAGCATATAAGCATAATAAGTCCTCAGAAGCAAGCAAAGCATCAGAGAGAGCAATGTGTTGATCTGCGCAGAACCCTAGAAAATCCTTGACTGCGCTGTTGTAGCGAGAAGAAGTTGAATCTGCCCAAGCATATAATATGACATTGTCAATGCCTCTTTGCTCATCAGCAGAGAGTGTGAACAATCCCAAGGAAGGCTGGGTGTGGTCCCTTGAAGAACAGAGCAGGAATCTGGCTGGATGACTGCCAGTCAAATCAACAAGGTTATGGTGCTCTGAATAAGGCATGTTAAAGAACAAGGAAACTTACATGCATTCATATACCCCCATAGGTGACAGGCATGAGACCCTAAATGATGGCAGCTACAAGAGGATGACCATAATGAGGTTGACTTGTAAAGAAGTGGAGCACGTCGCATGACAGAAATGGAGCCATTGTCATTTAATGACAATGGAAGGCGATATAAGTGATGAGACGCGACACGTCTGGGGTCATGCAAGGGTTGATTTGCATAAAACCATGTGAAAATTTGCATTTACCGTACAACAGGATAATTATGTGAATTTGATATACTAGGATAAGAGGTAGAAAGCTGTACAAAGAAACTAGAACAAACAGTAGCAAGCTGTATAAAGGTCCCGATAGTCAATGAGCCAACTTGGCCCTCAACATGGCTGAGTTAACAAAGGGTGTGAGGTACACAGGTATTGAAGGTGGGAAACCCAATATCAACTTCCATGGGGAGAAAACACCTTTAGAGGGCCCATCCACCAGGTTATCCTTTGAGGCAACCCAAGTGACTGTGAGCCAGATGGAATGTTGCTGAAAGGTGTTTACAATCTGCCTCAAAACGGCGTTTTGCTTTGAACTCTGTGAGCAGCCAGCCGCCAGAGCCTTGACCATGCCTGCATTATCTGAATGCAATATGACGTGACAATCATGCATCTTCATTGCCACCAGTGTCTGCATGGCCAAATCAACAGCAACCATTTCAGCCCACCCAATGTCATGGCCCTTGCTCTGCCAATCATCTCTCAATTTCCATGCAAGCAACCTGCCATCCAGCACTAGGCCATACCTCATGTTGTAGAAGCATCGACAAAAAGGGCCATGTCTAGAGGCTTGGATGGATGGACAATGTAGAGACTGCATCAACTGCTGCTCAAACAATCAGTCCACCAAGCAATGTCTTTCCACACCGCCCTGCTAGGGCGCCTCCTAGAGAATGGGCTAAAGCCCATAGGGAAGGAGGCTCAGAAGGCATAAAGAGAGGAAAGGTGGGACCGGCCATCCAGGACTACCAGGCAGACATGGTTCAGTGTCCCAATCAGGGACTCAGTGACCTTGAGGCCAGCATGATCTAAGGAGGTGAAGGACGAGAGCTTGTCCAAGTACTTAACATGCTTAGAATCCAGTAAAGAGACCATCTTGTTTGTCAAAGACCAATCAAAACCAATGTAGGTGAAGTCAGAAGCAAAGGGGGAGTGTTTATCTGGAGCCCACAGCCACTCCAAATCTTGCGCAATGGACCAAATCAAAGATTTGTCGTAGGAATATGTGTAAGGTAGCTCCAGACGGTGAGGATAGCGGAAAAAAATAATGCACCCACTCAAGGATGGCTTCAATACCATGGCATAGGAAGATCTGGACAATAGCATCAGCCACCCTACCAAAGATGCCAGATGCAGAGGAGGTGCCAAAGTTGAGATGAAAGTTGAAATGTACCAAATTGTTGATAATGACCGCTAAGAGGACCCAGTCCTGAGGCTGAGTACGAATGTTTTGGAAGGTGGAGTCCACATCAAAAACAGCGACCTGAGTGCCTTCAGGCACGTCTGCTACCAGGAGCCAACAAGCTGAGAAGGTACCCCAATTGCACTTGAATTGGGAGACGTCGATTAGGGAGTTGATAGAAGGTATAGAAGAATTGTTTCGGGAAAAGGACAGGTCTAGAGTGACACAAAGCTTGCCCCCCACACTTGCAATGACATTAAGGGGGGCAGTTCTGTAGAGATCAAACAAAGCCAAGGCCACTTCTGGGGGGAAGCTGGGAGAAACATGATCAAGAGCAATCTCCTTAAAGTATTTTGAAATAACAAAATCATGAGCTTCAGATGTACAATAGTAATCCAGAGGAGAAAAAACAGAAGTAGCAGCAAACAAACCTAAGCCGATATCAAAACCACAATGAAGGCCTTTCGGCACCTTTGCAAATTGGTCCAGCACCCCAGCTGACAACAGTTTGGCTTCCCATTGATCAGCTCTTGAGGGGGTGGACAAGAAGAAGATGGAATCAAGCTGCACAGGCCTGGGCACTGTGTGCAGTAGCTCCACATAATGAGCAAACATGGGCATGAGTGCAAAAGGCTCCAGTTTTGCAGGAATGGCCACTGTTGAAAGAGAAGCAGACTGACTCTCCTATAGGAGTCTTCCAGAAATGCCTATCCTTCTGTAATCAGTGAGGAGTGCCTTTGCAGCTTGGGAGTTTGTAGTCAAGGCCACCACAGCCAATGCAGCAAAACCGCTTTGAGGTTGAGTTGGAGGCAGAAGAAGCACACTTCAAATTCCCATCCTGTGAGGAGTCTTGTTCTCAGCTTCCCTCAGCAGATCTCGCACTGGCCTCCTTCACAACTGCCACAATTGCAGCTAGTTCCTGCAGCCGAGCAGTGGTTTGGTGGGACTCACATTTTTGCCAGATGTCTCAATGGGAGTTGAACATGTTAAAGGTGTGCAAGTCCATGACAAACATGGAGCACAAGTGGCAATCATAATCTAGGACAATGTCAAACTCCACACAAGCATTCAGCAGATTTTGCAGATTCTTGAAGTGAGCTGTGAAAGTGTCTGCAATGGCATGGGTGTAACGAGACACTGGACTTTACGTTATTAATATTATCTTATCATTATCTTATCAGTTGATAAGATCATTACACTCCTTTTTTATATCTTATTTTATGATGACTAAGCAATCTTTTGTTTTTACGCTACATACAGAAATCTTAGACATTGTCTGATTCTGTGTTGCATGGCTTAAGAGCATAGCTCCAGCTACACTTTTTTGAATCTTCAAGTTTAATTTCTGTGTGAACAGAATATTGCTGACAGTCTAGAAAATTTACTGCATCAACTTCTTTGAACCCATTCACATGTCACCTGCCAAACCAGACTGGATTTGGACAAGAGTAGTAATCAATTGCCACCTGGGCAGAACAACATTGTTGTTCTGCCACCAATCCAGAGCAAGGAGACACCAGGTGTGGTGTCGGCTGAGAATGACTCTGCTAGTCAAGTACAACTAGCACCAGGACCGAATACTTCGGCAGGAGAGAATGGACAAGGAATGCCTGATAGTTTGTGGATGATGGCTGCAAGAGAAGGTGAGCAAGGACAACAAGTGGGAGGACCATTGCCTGTGATTATCCAGCTGCCACAGGGTGTCACAGCTAAACCATTGGGTTTGAGACAGTTGGCATTAACCTCAAAGCAGGTTAAGCAATTTTTGCCTTTTTGAGCTGGTGCACTAGGAACTGCAGGAGTGTCCTGGGAAAGTCGGCTAACAGCGCCCAAACCTAAGAGGGTGCTCTTGATCCAGATCAAGAGAGTATACAGCGTCAAGACGGGAATACAAAGACAATGCATGCATATGTGGAGGACTATACGTCTGATGAAGATAAGGAAGGTAGACACCTGTCCACCTTCGATATACAAGTCATGATGTTTTGGAAGAGTTACCCTAGCATCCAGAAGGAAACAACTAGGGCCCGACTTAAGTTGTATGTCGCTAAGCACGTACAAATCCTAACCAATTGGGGGCAGATGATTCCCTCAGTCTATACGGTGGAATACATTGATTTATATCTGGATATATTAGCACTAGAGGTTGAATGTTACCTCGAACGGAAGGAATATAGAGGCACTGCCACTTTGACGTCAAACGATTCCGACCTCATTTCAAACGTACCTGTTTGGAAGACAGAACAGAGGGTTGTGTCTCCTCACATTGAGGAGGCAATGAGTAACATATTTGCTCTCCAACAATGCAGGGAGTCCGATGATCAGTTTGCTGTCAGATTGGCAGCCGCTCAGTGCTAGCAACAATACACTGGGCAGCCTACCGCACCTATGTCGGTAGGCAAAACGGTAACAACCACCCCTGGCGGGGGCAGGAATGAAACTGCCAACCCGGTTAAGCAAGAGGATCTGATATCAGCAGTCCTACAGTGGGTACCAATGGCTGATACTTTTCAGAACCACATTGCATATCAACGAATGCAACTACACAACTTGCATCAGAAGGGATACTCAGAGATTGACGACGAAGGTATTGTATTTGAAAATGATGGACCCATAGATGAGATGCGTTGCCAGTTTGTTATGCAAACTGGACAACCAGATTGAGATCCAGGAGGCAGTGATGGGAGTAGTGGTCATCACAGTAATGAGGACTGTGATAGAGAACTGTGACAGGAAAATGGTAACCCAGGACAAGGACCTGGGTTGGGAGGATGTGGAGATCAAGGTGGAAGAGAAACACCCCTGCATCAACAGAGGTCAACAAACGCCACATCAACGCCACGCTCAGTGCGTGCGTTTTTGACATTTGTTCCAGCTGAAGGTAAGAACAAAACCCCAGGACAGAATCAAGCTACAATTGCCTATACCGACAATATGCATCGCTGGCTGATCAGTATCATCAATGATGCTGTAGGAACTACTCTACAACTGCCTGAAGGGGTTAAGCCAAGGAAAGCCAATCCTCGGCATATACAGGCCTATAAGGGAGGCTCCAAATCAAGTTCAGTGACTTGGAGGATTGGACCATGAATGTGTGTTATCACTTAGCCACATGTTTATATGGTGGTGATAAAATGGACAGAGAACAGGTGTTTGTTTTACTGGAGTTTTTGGATGGCCCAGCAAAACGGTGGTTTTGTCACCATGTGCTTCATTACAATCGCTCACAACAACACTCGACATTCAAAGATGTTATCCTTGAATTGTATAATCGATTCGTAAGTTCTTTGACAATGCAGGATGCACAAGAGGAGTTTTATGCTGCTGCATACAACAAGAAGCTGGGAGTGCAAGGATTCTTCAATACTTTGACAGACCATGCTCAGAATATGGCCATATACCCAGATGCGTGGACTATATGCAAGACTTTCCTGAAGGGTATACCTTCAGATATGCAACGAGTGCTTATTCGGGATGATGGACTGTCACCTAAGATCAACACAGTCGACGAATTTGTATCTCATGCAATACGATATGAGCAATCATCAAAGACAGCACAGCACTTCGAGCAGCATAGTACTTGGAGTAAAACAGGACATTGAGAGAATAAAGACCCTAAAATGTTAGGCACCTTCTTGATTCGGAAGGCAGATATGGACAAAAACACGAATCCTTGATTCGTGTTACAAAGGAGAAAACAACCGTCATGTAATGTCATGATTAATAACGGACGAGTAGTGGAGAAGGTGGAACTGGTTTGGGTCAGTGGGCCACGACTGGCTCACCGTCCTCAAGAACAAAGACCATGCCAAGGGGATCAAGCTGAAGTTAAGAAAACTTTAGACAAGAAGGATGTCAAGTGTTTCAAGTGCGAACAATTTGGGCATTATGCTAATGAATGCTCCACCAATGAGCCTAGGGTACAAAAGTCACGTGCCTTTGTATGAGCAGCACATACTGTGTGGTCAGATCATGACCAGGAGTGCGACTCAGGACAGGAAGCTAGTGACAAACAAGACAGCTCATTGGCGGATGAGAAGGTCAACGACAAGAGCGACACAGAAGGTGTTGTGATGGATGGAGAACAATACATCAAAGTTGACGTATACAATAATGAATACTATGCATGCAACAGTGAATCAGAGTATTTAGCAGCTTTGACCAAAGGCCAGGTTCAGGTCAAAGTGGAGGACTTCAATGACCAAGTAATTCCAATTGATAGTGAGTGCGCTACTGCACTTACAGATTATTCTGCAAGTGAGCTGGACCTACCATGGGATGCACCAAAGATGAAAGTGCATAAGGTGACTTTGCAACAAAACCCGGAAGTGCTAGAACAGCCGCAACTAAAACGTGAGGAGAAGGAGTGCCTCACGTCGTATGTCAAAGTCAATGGTCATAAAGCATGGACTTTATGGGATTTGGGTAGTACTACTACTGAGATAACACCCTAGTTTTGTCATGTACATGATATGGGAGTGAGTGAGTTGAAGGATCCATTGACACTTCAGCTGGGCACTGTAGGAAGTCGCACATCAGTACAGTTTGGTACCTTTGGCAACCTGGGAGTAACAGGGGTACAGCCGCAAAAGTACCTGGATGTTGCAAATTTTGACCGATACAACATGATTATTGGCACGCTGTATATGCAAAAGCATTGAGTTGTTCTTGACTTTGAGAACAGTTGTGTGGTAGTGGATGGAACGTCTGTTCCAGCTGTACAAGTAGGAGTGGATGATACAGATGAACAGCTGCGCCGCCATTGAGCAACAGTAAAGAAGAAGTTTGAACCATCAGGTTCGAAGGAGTGACTTGTGGGTAGGCAAAAAGGGCCTACAATGGAGAAGGTGGAAGAGGACGTGCCGGCTATGAGGAGTTTGCCATCAGATCATCCATCGCTTCTTCTATTTGAAGAAGAGTACCAAGAGTGTAAAGACACTCTTGAGAAGGGGAAGAAGAGTGAGAAAAAGAAGAATGTGAAGTTGACCCCAAAAACAAAGAAACATAAGGTCAACTGAGAGGAGGTAAGGCCAGACAAAACAACCGAGAGACAGAAGAAGACATGGCAGACTAGAGTTGCTGACAGCATGGAGTGTCAGCCAACATCAAAGGTAAAAATGGAGGATCTGGTGACAGATGAAGAAGAACGTTGGGAGCAATCAGTACAAGAAAGTACTGATACAAGGGACACACAGAGAACGCTGTGGGATCAACCAGTACCACCGCCATCTTTTGAGTGGGCCTTTGATCCGCAAATGCCATCCAGATGGAACAAATCGGTAGCTTCAATGAGGGCTTGAAAAGGTAACCGGTGGCTACCCCAAGCAGAACAGTATTGTCAACCAAGGGATGACGAGGTGTTGGTACCTGAGGAGATATTCTATGGATAGAATATCTATGACCTCAAAAAAGGCAAGACGCTGCACAGAAAAGGTATGGCTGCACATTTCTGATGACAGAAAAGAGAGGATGCATGCTTTACATAATAAATATGCAGGGAAGTGCACCAGTAGGCTCGCTAATAGAAGAGTGATGGAGAGGGCACACATTTTGACTGTCAGTAAAGGTAAACAGAAGGAAGTAGGTGTGACTGAGGAAGACATACCTTGGTTACATAAGCAGTGGCAGCACGAGTTCACAGATATTGTGAATGGCACTAAGGAAGAGCTGCCACCATGGAGGGAAGTTAATCATGAGATTAACTTGCTGGATGATAACAAGCAGTATTGTTACCATTTACCGACGTGCCCTCAGGCGTTGCAACAGCAGTTGTGGGACAAGACAAATTGGTATCTAAGGGCACAGTGGTGGGAAGCATGACCAGCATTGCAGGCAGCGCCACTGCTATATATACCAAAGAAGGATGGCTCGCTGCGGACTGCGTTGGACGCTCGCTAACAAAACAATAATATGGTAAAAGATGTTATGCCACTTCCAGATCAGGAAGTGATAAGAGAAGATGTCGCAAGAGCAAAGTTCAGATCCAAAATAGATCTGACGGATGCATACAAACAAGTATGGATCAGGGAAATCAACATACCAAAAACGGTGTTTTTGTCGATGATGGGCACCTTCACAAGTAATATTATGCAAATAGGAGATTGCAATGCACCTGCAACTTTTCAACAATTAATGACATCTATTTTCCATGACATCATAGGACAGTTCATGCATGTGTATCTCAATGATATTTTTATCTACTCAGATACAATCGAAGAACATGAAGATCACCTTTGTGTGGTATTTGAGCGGCTACAAGCTAATCTACTTTACTTGAAATGGAAAAAATGTGAGCTATACGCGGAATGTATAGACTGTTTAAGACATATCATCGATGGATAAGATATACACCTTTGTCAAGACAAGCTTGATCGTATCAGAGAATGGAGGGAACCCCATAACTATAATGACGTCCAACGGTTTGTTGGACTTGTGAATTATATTTCCACGTTCCTACCAGACATATCCACGTATACGGGGCTGCTAATGGCAATTACTCAGAATGGATTGCCCTTTTTGTGACGACCATTGCATTAGCAATGCTTTGATATGATCAAACGCATATGCAATCATACTCCAGTGATACAACCTATAGATCCGAGAAGAGATGAACCAATATGGTTAATCTGTGATGCATCTAAGACAGAAGTGGGAGCAATGTATGGCCAAGGACAGACATGGCAATCCTGCTAACCTGCAGGGTTTATGTCAAAGAAATTTATCAATGCCCAGCAGAACTATGCTATGCATGAACTAGAAACATTGGCAATACTTGAGGCACTTCTCAAGTGGGAGGATAAATTGATGGGATACAAGATTCACATCATCACGGATCATAAAGTGCTGGAATTCTTTAAGACTCAAGCCAACTTAACACCTGGACAAAGGCAGTGGATAGATTATATGTCCTGATATTCATTTGACATCACTTAGGTTAAGGGCGAGCTTAACAAAGTGGCAGACTGTCTTTCGAGATATTTCAAAAGCAACATGAAGAATGAATATCATGAGAAGCAACATTATGTCAATGTGGATATACGCATTGATCCAGAAGGGGAAGATTTGCCCTATCATTGATATAGAAAAGTGAAAGAGAGAGTGGTGGAATTGCATGCAATGCAGGTACAAGAACTGCGGCAAAGCCAGCGATTGTGTGAGAAGCAAGAGAATAGAGATATGGAAGCTGAAGCTATGAAAGATGCGCAACCTGAACCATCAAAGTTAGGTGGCCTGGGAAATGAACCATTCCCAGAAGTCGTTACTGGGGATCAGGACGGCGACATCACTCTAAGAGAAGCCTTATCACAGATTGGCGCATATTCTCCACCTATTCAACTTGGAGAAGATGAGTTTTGTTGGGAAATACGACAAAATTATGGGCTGGACAGGCTATATACTGAAATCTTGGACCATGTTCAAGATCATCCAAGATTCACCATTTGGGCCAAGCTAATTGGACCAGTAATGTGCGAGGAGATGAAGTGTTATGTGTCTCTTGCAAATGCAGCCTAATTACTAGAATTGTAAACCAGGCACACAAGATTGTGGGCCACTTCGGAATGGGCAAAACACTTAATTATCTATGGCAGTGGTACTGGTGGCCAAATATGTACACGGATGTACATAAATACTGTTCAACATGCAAACTGTATCAGCGGTCTAAGCTGTTCAACAAAAAACCTGCAGGTAAACTGCATTCGTTGCCAGTCTCAACGAAGCCATGTGACTCAATTGGCATGGACTTCATTGGACCTTTTCCTGAGTCAAAAGGCTATAATTACTTGTAGGTGATTATTTGCAGAATGACCAGTATGGTTCACCTTATCCCAGTGAAAACGACAATGAAAGCGTCTGCATGGATATACATGCGTGAGATTGTGCGTTTGCATGGATTGCCTAGCTCGATTGTAAGCAATCAAGACAGTAAGTTCACGTTGTGGTGGTGGTGTGAGCTCTATAAATTGTTGGGGGCACGCTTATTGATGTTGACCTCCTTCCATCCACAAACCAATGGCCAGACAGAACGAGCCAACCACAATGTTGCCCAAATATTGCATACAGTGGTATGGCCTGATCAGCTTGATTGGGTGGACCGAGTTCCAATGACAGAGTTTGCTATAAATGCCAGCATGTCAGATACAACTGGTTACGCACCATTCAAATTGACAGGAGGCTATTTGCCTTCCATGATCTATGAACTGAGAGCAGAAGGAACCTTTCACAAGGGTGTGAAAGACTTTGCACATACCGCACTAAAAAACCTAGCTAATGCACATGACTCAATCCTTGAAGCTCAGGTGTTTCAAGCAAAAAATGCAAACAGTTGAAGAGCTCAAGAACCTGAGTTGAAAGCGGGGTCATTAGTCTACTTGTCTACACAGAACTTAAATCTACCCAAGGGTAGAGCTAGTAAGCTGTGTCCTAAGTTTATCGGGCCATACAGAGTATTGAAGGCAGAGCCTGAAACTTCTAACTATACGTTAGAATTTCCTACGGCTTTGTAGGAATGGTGTATAGTGCTAAAATTCCATGTATCTCTACTTTGACCTTATTGCGCAAACAAAGACATGCTGTTTCCGAATTGAGTCGTACCAGACATGTACGACTTCGGGGCAGCTGATGATCAGGAGTGGTTTGTTGATGAGCTATGTGGACATTGTTGGAATGAGGATGGAGGATTGAAGTTTGAGGTGTGATGGAGTTTGGGGGATACGACATGGGAGCCATATAAAACTTGCTTGAAACTGGCAGCTTTAGATCGATATCTAGAGCTCCAAGGAGTAAAGAAACTAAGTCAACTGTCAAAACGCGACCACATGGTCACGTGAACATGGACTTGACTAAGCAGGCCTTGGCATGCTTAGTCAGTGATGCATGGAGAAAAATTGTTATGGAATTGTAACAATCACAGGACTTGACAGTTACTGTACTCGACTTGCATCTATGTACATGTCTTACCATGGTCAATATGCAAGCCAACAAAGAGACCAGAGCTTGAGGAACTCTGGTGGAGGGGGAGCAGAGGATAGGATGGAAACCAGGAGGGATACTGGTCAGCAAACCGGTCAGTTTAATGTGATGAGTACTCAATCAGCAAATCAAGGAGGATTTGTGCCACCACAGATGTCATTCCATGCTGCGCCAAACACTATGTTTGGAAAAGGGCAGCAGATGATGTTTCCACTGCCGTTTTACCCGGTTCCCCCCTACTATGCGCAGGCAGCTCAGGCGGCTTACCCAGCACATTGAGGAATGCCAATGCAGATGCATGGGGCCATGCCTATAGGAGCTGGGGAGGATCAACCAATGGAGGTTGATGAACAGGAGCCACCGAGAATGCAAATGAGAGAGGGAAGGACGAGGTTGCCGCCTAAGGGACCTAGAGCACAATCAGCAGCACAAGACAACTGGAGGGAATGCAGACGGCCATCCTCACCTAGGGATGGATATCAAGGAGCAGGAAGAGAGGAACGGCGACATGTTGTGCAATATGACAGTCAAGTGCCAAAAGGTTCCCGATTGAGCTGAACGCCACTGCCCCCTGTTGCATCGGCATCAACAGTAAGGAAAGCGCAAGAGCAGCAATCACCTATACCAGACATAAGAGCGGGGTCCTCACCATGGTTGAGTAGGGATGAGAAAGGGAAGGAGGTAGCAGTGGAGAAAGGCAAGGCAGAGAAAGGTGAGGCTAGTGTGGATCCACAAGCAGAGGTGGAGAAGACTGGTGAAAGCGGGGCAGAGAGTACCCCCCAAATCGGAGTTTCTGTAGGATCCCGTAGCCCAAGTAGTGGTGTCAGGATTGCTTGAGGAGATTACACTGTTGCATGAGCAACAGTACAACACCATCCAAAGCTTCAACTAAGCATTGAAGTGGCAAGCAAGGATGCCTGAAGGAAGTGTACAGTCTGATAGCAAGCAAGCGTGGCCGGAGGATAAAAAGGAAGATAACCGATAGGACATAGTGGCGGCAAAAGGAGGAAGTATAGCAGTGCCACCACCATCAACTACCATAGTCCAGCAAAGTCAGTCGCCTCCATGGGGCCTGAAGGGCTTTATGGCTCAACCTGCGGAGTTGAGTGCATCCAGACATGTGCCTAAGGAAGAGGCTGCAAAGGAAGGAGTTCTTAACATTGGCCATAGTTTTTCCGGAGAACGTGCCTCAGGGAGCAGAAACTGCAGTGATGCAGTTTAAGGACCCTGTAAGAGTGGAGGCGCCTAGAGACTCATACCTGGTATTGTGGTTGGAACTAGACCCCAGGGCCGAGGATGAGGTAATGAGACAGTTACTGCATCTGGTAACTGTGGAAATTGAGGGAACTGTGATAATGGGAGCTCCAGCAGGAGACATGGAGGACAAGGATGCAAATAACTCAGAAGACGACAAGTTGTTGTTGGAAGGAGAGACATGTGTGTAAGAAGAGGAATGTGGGTTGACAAGCTGCGAGAGATGAGGCAGGCAAGAAGAAAGAGAAGAAAGATAAGGAACAGGTGGAATGAGCTACTGGACAAATTTTGTCTAGTATTGGAGTTCAAATTTGGCCACATGGCACTGTAGAACAATTAAACTTGTTCTTCCAATGTGGATTGGACCACCACTTCCACTTTTATTACTCTGACCTAATCAACAAAGTTTATGTTGGGACTGAGGCAATCAAGGCTGAGCGGTATGAATTGGAGGAACGTGATTTTTACCTGAACAATGGTTATTCGTTAAACAAAACGGTACCCAAGGGATTTCCAATGAACCCATTGGAATTGAAAAAGCTGTTAAAGGTTGTAAACAACCGGTATGAGCCCATGGACATATGAGTCAACGCATACTACTTGCTGTGCGAGTTCCGCTAGGTTAACCTCAACTGCTTGCGGATGGTGCGAGATCGAGCTATGGCTATGGTGGCAGAAGGGCTGGAGTACCGTGACGTTCAACCCCCAGCCGATCCACAGTCAAGTGTGATGTACCGGCCGACCATGCCCATAACTGATGGAATAATCAGATGGAAAGAGTGGGGAGGATACCACCGTTTTACACTAAACAGCTTTAATACTGAAGATCTCCAGAATACGCTCGACTTGAAACGGCTTGCACAATATGCACTGTACTATAACTGTCCAGGTATGCCTAGTTCAATACTAGCCATCGTGTTCGACTACACATACCGTATCCACTGGCAAACGGTACTTGGAAGTGCATCGGTACAAGCCTTGGCGCCAGCGAGTAAAGTGTGGTCTACTTTTACACGGCGGATGGCAACCGTGCTTGCTAAGCCTGGATTGTATTGGGAAGCCATCGCTGCTTATAACACCGCCAACCCTACTACACTGTTCCAGGCTGTGAGTATGGCTGGGCTAAAAATCCACCAGGCCTACTTCCCCGAGGAAATGACGCCTAACATCAGCAAACATGATGTCATCCGCACCCTACTGCATAACTGTATCCCTCCAGAATGAGTTGATCATGCCTACACCTTTGGAGTAGTGTACCTGAAACAGCAGTTCAGTGCTCCAAATGTGTCAATGGACACATACATTGATACCGACAACAAGCATCACCGGTGACTAGCCCTATACGGTACCCCAGTAGCCATTCCTGAATGGAATGGATGGCGAAGCCCAACTGTTGAGGACATGCATCGCCTCAATGCTCAGTTAGCCAGGGAGAACAAGCGTGGACAGGAATTTGAACATAAAGGACTGTATTACCCTATCGGCGCCGGTTCTACAGTACTGCATCTACAACAACGGACAGATCGTCATGGTCTACTGCCAGTTCATGCTGGCAGCTACCCATCGTTGGTACCGTCTCATTCTGTCGGTACCCAGATGGTAGAGTCATCCTCCAATTGTCCACTGTTGGCTAACACTGACAAAGATGTGGACATAGGGGATACTGTCCACCCTGATGATTCTGAGCACTCTCCATCTGCCTAACTTGATGCTGGGCCACCTCCATGGCAATAAAATGATTCATTTCATTACTGGACATCATGCAGACTGTACAACGGTCTGATTGGGGGGGGGGTGTAATGAGACACTGGACTTTACGTTATTGATACTATCTTATCATTATCTTATCAGTTGATAAGATCATTACACTTCTTTTTTATATCTTGTTTTATGATGACTAAGCAATCTTTTGTTTTTACGCTACATACAGAAATCTTAGACATTGTCTGATTCTGTGTTGTGTGACTTAAAAGCGTAGCCCCAGCTACAATGGGTGACGAGACCATCCAGGATGTATTCCAGCATTCCCTTCTCCAGAGCTTGCACCATCTTTTGAGGAAAGACTTTATCCGCCACAGACAGTTGGCGACCACCCACCAGAGGAAGCCCATGCAGCGTGTGTGTAGGCCTAACAGCATGAGTAGGGGAGCCTCCCCATGTTACGCTCACATTGGCCAGAAGAATTCTAGGTGGTTGTGGCTGAGAATGGCCCACCTCAACAGGGTGGAATGGCCGGCCAAGGGCGGAAGCCTGTCCAGCAGCATAGGTGGGATGCAATCTAAATGGCTCAGCTAAAGCCAGAGGGGCCATGTTAGGACCAGCCAGAGCTACATTGGAACTGTCAATGGTAACAGGAGCTGCGGGGCCATCTCCACATGGCAAGATAGGCTCATAGTTTCCATCATGGAGTGCGTGCAAACGCTCTATCAAAGCTGGAAGAAAACCAGTCAGAATCATCCAATAGACAGAGATTCAAGCATAGATAAAGATGCAAAACGTCCACTGAATACAGAACATCCAAATGAAAATCAACGTGTCTAATAGACGAGAAGCACAAAACATCCAATAGACAAGAAACACAAAGCATTCAATCAACATGCTACCCAGCCACCCAATAGATGGCCCTGCTTGTCCCATAGACGTGCAACAGGTGCATCATATAATGTCCAACAAGAACAGAACTCACCTGTCTTGTTGATGTCACAACCAAAACTATGCAAAACGTTCACAAAGAGGTCATTGTGCAGAGTCACAGCCGTTTTCTGTCCTTCCTGCTCGATCAACATAGGAGATGCCATATGGATCACATTGCGAGGCAAATCTCCCAAGCGAGCCCACTTTTCAAGAGCAGGAGTAGCCGGCAGGTGGTTGGATTGAGGGGCTGATTGAGTGTGCACAGCGACAGGCAATCGGGAGGTGCTACATCCTCTGTTCCTAGGGAAAACAGGAACCGTGCTTTGAAGCACTGCGTCTACATCACCTGGAGTGAGAGTTTCCTGAATAGCAGCAGGTCCCCCTCCTATGGTACGAGAAGAGCCAGGTTGTCTTGGAAGCATGGGAGACTGCAGAGAAAGGGGCTGCTCTCAGCACAGGCACTGTAGATTTGGAATCTCTTCTGGTTCAAGGAACAGCAAATTCCTGAGTTATACCCATGTGCCTTGTGGGTATTATGGAGCCAACCTCAGGTTCGGTCACAGAATCCTCGGACAGATGGTCATCATGATCCTGAGGGCTGGGCTCATGCATATAGTCGACAATATCATCCTCGTCCTCGCCCAGACCAGCATCTTCTTGATATATGTCATCTCTAAGGGTGAGTGCAATAGGCTGTAATGTTTGGTTGTCTGAAGAAGGCACCACAGCAAGAGAACATCTACAAAAACAACACCGTCATAGATACCCTATAGCTGGGTATAAATAGGCTGGTGGAGGGTGCCTGTAAATTCCAGGTGAGTTTCCATGCATGGCATTACATGGAAGTGCACCCTTACTTGGCTCAACATCTGCCAGGCTTTGTTGTCAGCATGGGATTCCATGTATGGACCAAGCACCATGTATAAGGTTCTAGTGATCTGCACGGGTAACCCCTGGGTAATATTGAGGTTACCCGGACCCAGACCTGAAGATACCCTACCCCATTCAATAGGGTACGGGTTGGGTTGGGTAAATCACAGGGTATGCTGGGTATGTTGGGTAAATTATCGGGTACGGGGTACAGGTCGGGTAAACACAAAATTGAATGTCCTTTACATTGAAATACAAACAGTATGCCTATCTGCCAATGTACTAATTATCCCAGTTGTCCTCAGTAGCTTGCTCTGTGTCCCTAACATCAGGTAAGACTGCCACAGCACGAATATCACGATCACGAATCAACCCTAAGATACTCCAGGCGCCAAGGCACATAAGTGCACGAGTGGTGTTAGCAGAGAGACGGTTGCGGGTATGAGATAATAGGATCCGTCCACGGCTGAAAATACGTTCAACGTCAGTTGATGTAGCTAGATTCTATAGTGTTAGTCTGTCAAATTAAGTTGAAGCTTGACAAACCAGGAATAGAGAGATAATCAAGTGCCATCCGTGCAAGATTAGGCCATATCTCCTTTTTTCCAACCCACCACTTCAATACATTGACAACTCTCTCTGTGGGTGCTGAAAGGTATGCCTTGAGCTTGTCTGAAGCTGTCTGAACTGTTATGGTCTTGGAAAAAACAGGCAAGGTGTCAAAAATATTCTTTTTAGTTAGTCCCAATTTCTAGATATAATTGTAACCTGAGTTGAATAATACAGAAGGAAAGGATTCATTAGACATACCTGTGAGTCTTTGTCCACAAGATCATCTGTAGGACCCTTATACCGCCCCGCATATGTGCGTTCAAATTTGGTCTCAACAATCTCCTGAGCAGTTTGAATCCATTCTGGTTCCCATTTCATGTCAGTGAAGTAGTCGAGTTTGCATGCTGGGTGGAGAACTTTCATCAAGTATGTCATTAGCTAAAGGTGATATAACAAAAAGACTCACTCATAGCAATGCGATACAGCTCCGATCCATCTGTGAGGTTGTAGTACTTGTTGAGTGTTCTTTTGGCGAGGTTGAG